>JASAMV010008047.1:0-14139 GCA_030248065.1 Rhynchonema sp. JSB1_4 | reverse complement strand
AATACCAAGACGGCAAGACCAAAAGGGTAAAGTTCAAGAGGAAGACCAAAAGGGCAAAGTCCAGTCATGGCATTACAATACGTCGTTGAGTCAGGCAATGGATTCCACATTATATTCGCATGTAGCGTTTTGTTATAGCATTTTATAGCATTTAGCATTACATTTTGCTGTCACCTTACAAGATCAGGAATAAATCATAACTTTCTTGGGTCAATTGTATCCTTGTGAGCTGTGTCATCAGTTGACTTATTTTTCTTGGTAGCAAACATTTTTGCCACAGTGCTGTAAATCACTTAGGTTGACTCAAGTTTCACCGTGCAGAAATGCATACAGGCACCTGCAAAGCTGCGAATGTCAAAATGCTGATGTCACCGCCTGACCTGCAACACAACATGTCAAAACAGTCCCTGAAATAATCAGACGGCATATCTTCACGCTTCATTTTGTGTTGCATGGCCCAGTGGTACGGCCACTTGTTTCGATTTCCACATTTCTTCTTGCATTTGGTGTTTGCGTCCGGCAGCGTGTATTCACATTCTGAATTAAAGAATAAAAAAATCGCCATCATTAAATAATCCTTTCAAGTTTAATGACATCACATCTCTTTCAAGGGTATGCGGTTTGTTACGCTTCTTGCCACGTATAGTCCAGCCACGAGCTCATGAGACGACTTTTTGAAAGCTTGCTTGGCCAAATTCAAAAAATGCGCCGGCTCCACGTGTTTTAGCAAACAAAAGAAAAAGATTGGCAGAGAGAGGTGATGACAAGTTCCAGCTGGCTGACCTCAATTTGTTGCGTGCTTACGCGAACAGCAACGTCGTTCAACACACAAATGTTTTGGGAGTCAAAAGGGAATTTACGTACCGGAGTGAAGAGCGTGTTTTTAAAAAATACGTGCGTTTCTCTTTCTTTCATTTCCGAAATACGTGGAACCGGAACGTTATTGGATCCGTACAAGTCAACTTCAAAATAAGTCGTCTCATGAGTTCGTGGCTGGACTATACTGCTGTTTCACTGTGTGAGGCTGCCTTCACAATGCATGCGCGTTTGCGCGTTTGCGCATTTGCGCACGAAACTGACGCGCATTTGTGTTCACAATGCATTTGCGCGTTTGCGCATCTGCGCGCGGAGCTCGTGCGCATGCGCAAACGCGCACGCGCATTTGTGTTCACAATGCATTTGCGCGTTTGCGCGTCTGCGCGTTTTTGACGCGCAAACGCGCAAAAATACGATTAGGATTGGTTCTAATTTTGCGTGCGCGTTTGGCTTGCCCGAGCTGCCTGAAGCAAAAAAACATTATTATTTCAACAAATTATATTTTTAAAACGATATGGCCACCTGTTACGATCCTTTTACGTTTGTTGTTTTATCACTCAGCCATTGTTTATGTTTCATTTCAAAAGTCATTCTTTCACAGGAAACAAAATGTCGAAAATTGTATTTTTCACAACTTGTCGTGTTTGTTTCTTATTCGTATGCTTTTCTTTGAACAATTTCAATGGAATCGGGTGGAGGGTTCAACTTTTGTTCTGTTTGATAGTAATTTTATGTATTTTCTATCATTCGTTGCCAAAAAAGTATTCCGCAATCTCAAGTTTTCCTTTTAAAAATTACATCATGGGACAGCAAACAGACGATCAGCTCAATCTCCCGCCGGACGCATGCCAGCCCGGTACGAATATGAAAATGCAAAAAAACAACTGTTCTAAATTTCATGCACACGCTATTCTACCATCTGATGCGCAAACGCGCATGTCCATTGTGAACACAGATGCGCACTGCGCGTTTGCGCATTTGCGCGTTTGCGCATGCGCGTTTGCGCGTGCGCGTTTGCGCATGAAATTTGCATTGTGAACACCAATGCGCGTCAAAAAATGGGACGCGCAAACGCGCATGCGCAAACGCGCAAATGCGCAAACGCGCAAACGCGCATGCATTGTGAAGGCAGCCTGAATTGTGCCTTTCTTGAATATCAAGGTTGACACGTTGCATTACATATGAATATCGTGGGGTGATCCGTGATCACCGTTTCAATGAAAAGCAGTGTGTGATTTTTAACAGTATACCTAGTTTACCATCATTGTTGCGCATTTGCTCATGGGCGATGTCCACTGAGCAGGCGTGTTCGCACCAAACCTCGCCCGCTCAGCTGATGTTTTTGCATTGGCACAGACGCGCGGTATCCACGGCCACAGCTTTCCCTCTCTTTGAAGCAATGCATTGCACGCATGAGAAACAAAATTCAAAATGCAGAGTGCTAAAAAAAACAAGGTGAATTTTACACCCTAAAGCGCTACAAACAGTGGAATCAAGGTCCAATTGCCTGAACAACGTGTTGTAATGCGATAATTGGACTTTGCCCTTTTGGTATTGCCCTTTTGGTCCTGCCCTTTTGGTATTGCCCTTTTGGTCCTGCCCTTTTGGTATTGCCCTTTTGGTCTTGCCCTTTTGGTCTTGCCCTTTTGGTATTGCCTTTTTGGTCTTGCTCTTATTTGGGCTTTGCCCTTTTGGTCTTGCCCTTATTTGGGCTTTGCCCTTTTGGCCTTGCCCTTATTTTGGCTTTGCCCTTTTGGCTCTGCTCTTTTTCACTTGCTCAAAGTGGTCTTGCTCAAAGTGGTCTTGCTCAATTGCCCGTGGACAAATTGACTTCTATATAAGCGATAATAATGTAAATGTGTTTGAAGGACCAACATTTCAACCCCTACTCCATGAAGAGGTTCTACGCGTAAAAAAATCTCCTAAACATCCTAGATCGATAAAGACAGACGCGACCACGATCATCAAATTTACGAATAGCACTGCGATGGTTGTAGGGCAAGCTGAGCGAATGTTCACAAGAACAAGACATGCTCCATATTATGGATAGTGACGTCGTTTTTTCCCCTTGTATATATTAGTTGTTGATTTCTATATACAGCAGATACATTCATTGTGCAACCAATGCCTAATATAAATCCAATCCAGAGCGTCATTAGGCATTGGTTGCACAATGAATGTATCTGCTGTATATAGAAATCAACAACTAAAGGGGGAAAACGAGGCTCACGGGCAATTGAGCAAGACCACTTTGAGCAAGACCACTTTGAGCAAGTGAAAAAGAGCAGAGCCAAAAGGGCAAAGCCAAAATAAGGGCAAGGCCAAAAGGGCAAAGCCCAAATAAGGGCAAGACCAAAAGGGCAAAGCCCAAATGAGGGGGGAAGGGGAAGGGCAATACCAAAAGGGCAGGACCAAAAGGGCAAGACCAAAAGGGCAACGTCCAAAAGGGCAAAGTCCAAGAGGGCAAGACCAAAAGGGCAACGTCCAAAAGGGCAAAGTCCAAGAGGGCAAGACCAAAAGGGCAACGTCCAAAAGGGCAAAGTCCAAGAGGGCAAGACCAAAAGGGCAACGTCCAAAAGGGCAAAGTCCAAGAGGGCAAGACCAAAAGGGCAACGTCCAAAAGGGCAAAGTCCAAGAGGGCAAGACCAAAAGGGCAACGTCCAAAAGGGCAAAGTCCAAGAGGGCAAGACCAAAAGGGCAACGTCCAAAAGGGCAAAGTCCAAGAGGGCAAGACCAAAAGGGCAACGTCCAAAAGGGCAAAGTCCAAGAGGGCAAGACCAAAAGGGCAACGTCCAAAAGGGCAAAGTCCAAGAGGGCAAGACCAAAAGGGCAACGTCCAAAAGGGCAAAGTCCAAGAGGGCAAGACCAAAAGGGCAAAGTCCAATTATCGCATTACAACACGTTGTTCAGGCAATTGGACCTTGATTCCACTGTTTGTAGCGCTTTAGGGTGTAAAATTCACCTTGTTTTTTTTAGCACTCTGCATTTTGAATTTTGTTTCTCATGCGTGCAATGCATTGCTTCAAAGAGAGGGAAAGCTGTGGCCGTGGATACCGCGCGTCTGTGCCAATGCAAAAACATCAGCTGAGCGGGCGAGGTTTGGTGCGAACACGCCTGCTCAGTGGACATCGCCCATGAGCAAATGCGCAACAATGATGGTAAACTAGGTATACTGTTAAAAATCACACACTGCTTTTCATTGAAACGGTGATCACGGATCACCCCACGATATTCATATGTAATGCAACGTGTCAACCTTGATATTCAAGAAAGGCACAATTCAGGCTGCCTTCACAATGCATGCGCGTTTGCGCGTTTGCGCATTTGCGCGTTTGCGCATGCGCGTTTGCGCGTCCCATTTTTTGACGCGCATTGGTGTTCACAATGCAAATTTCATGCGCAAACGCGCACGCGCAAACGCGCATGCGCAAACGCGCATGCGCAAACGCGCAAATGCGCAAACGCGCAGTGCGCATCTGTGTTCACAATGGACATGCGCGTTTGCGCATCAGATGGTAGAATAGCGTGTGCATGAAATTTAGAACAGTTGTTTTTTTGCATTTTCATATTCGTACCGGGCTGGCATGCGTCCGGCGGGAGATTGAGCTCATCGTCTGTTGATGAGCATTCACCTTTGCTGTCCCATGATGTAATTTTTAAAAGGAAAACTTGAGATTGCGGAATACTTTTTTGGCAACGAATGATAGAAAATACATAAAATTACTATCAAACAGAACAAAAGTTGAACCCTCCACCCGATTCCATTGAAATTGTTCAAAGAAAAGCATACGAATAAGAAACAAACACGACAAGTTGTGAAAAATACAATTTTCGACATTTTGTTTCCTGTGAAAGAATGACTTTTGAAATGAAACATAAACAATGGCTGAGTGATAAAACAACAAACGTAAAAGGATCGTAACAGGTGGCCATATCGTTTTAAAAATATAATTTGTTGAAATAATAATGTTTTTTTTGCTTCAGGCAGCTCGGGCAAGCCAAACGCGCACGCAAAATTAGAACCAATCCTAATCGTATTTTTGCGCGTTTGCGCGTCAAAAACGCGCAGACGCGCAAACGCGCAAATGCATTGTGAACACAAATGCGCGTGCGCGTTTGCGCATGCGCACGAGCTCCGCGCGCAAACGCGCAGATGCGCAAACGCGCAAATGCATTGTGAACACAAATGCGCGTCAGTTTCGTGCGCAAATGCGCAAACGCGCAAACGCGCATGCATTGTGAAGGCAGCCTCACACAGTGAAACAGCAGTATAGTCCAGCCACGAACTCATGAGACGACTTATTTTGAAGTTGACTTGTACGGATCCAATAACGTTCCGGTTCCACGTATTTCGGAAATGAAAGAAAGAGAAACGCACGTATTTTTTAAAAACACGCTCTCCACTCCGGTACGTAAATTCCCTTTTGACTCCCAAAACATTTGTGTGTTGAACGACGTTGCTGTTCGCGTAAGCACGCAACAAATTGAGGTCAGCCAGCTGGAACTTGTCATCACCTCTCTCTGCCAATCTTTTTCTTTTGTTTGCTAAAACACGTGGAGCCGGCGCATTTTTTGAATTTGGCCAAGCAAGCTTTCAAAAAGTCGTCTCATGAGCTCGTGGCTGGACTATACGTGGCAAGAAGCGTAACAAACCGCATACCCTTGAAAGAGATGTGATGTCATTAAACTAAAGGATTATTTAATGATGGCGATTTTTTATTCTTTAATTCAGAATGTGAATACACGCTGCCGGACGCAAACACCAAATGCAAGAAGAAATGTGGAAATCGAAACAGGTGGCCGTACCACTGGGCCATGCAACACAAAATGAAGCGTGAAGATATGCCGTCTGATTATTTCAGGGACTGTTTTGACATGTTGTGTTGCCAGGTCAGCGGTGACATCAGCATTTTGACATTCGCAGCTTTGCAGGTGCCTGTATGCATTTCTGCACGGTGAAACTTGAGTCAACTAAGTGATTTACAGCACTGTGGCAGAATATTTGCTACCAAGAAAAATAAGTCAACTCATGAAGACACAGCTCACAAGGATACAATTGACCCAAGAAAGCTATGATTTATTCCTGATCTTGTAAGGTGACAGCAAAATGTAATGCTAAATGCTATAAAATGCTATACTAAAACGCTACAAATATAATGTGGAATCCATTGCCTGACTGAACAACGTATTGTAATGCGATAATTGGACTTTGCCCTTTTGGTCTTGCCCTCTTGGACTTTGCCCTTTTGGTCTTGCCGTCTTGGACTTTGCCCTTTTGGACTTTGCCCTTTTGGTATTGCCCTTTTGGACTTTGCCCTTTTGGTATTGCCCTTTTGGACTTTGCCCTTTTGGTATTGCCCTTTTGGTATTGCCCTTTTGGTCTTGCCCTTTTGGTATTGCCCTTTTGGTCTTGCTCTTATTTGGGCTTTGCCCTTTTGGTCTTGCCCTTATTTGGGCTTTGCCCTTTTGGTCTTGCCCTTATTTGGGCTTTGCCCTTTTGGCTCTGCTCTTTTTTTCTTGCTCAAGGTGGTCTTGCTCAAACTGGTCTTGCTCAATTGCCCGGCCACCGAAAACGACGTTACTATCCATAATATGGTCGACTGGTGTGCTTCTCAACCCCCCTTCAACCCCGCTCCATCCCAACCGTGTGATCTCCATTTTCGCACTTGACATCCGGGTTCTTCACGTCTTGTCCGCACGGAATGAACGAGCTCGCCAGCACGGACAACGCCCAACAGATGAGGCCGGCGGCCAGGATCGGTCGTCGGTCGAATCGGTCGCCGAGATAGCCGAACACGGGCGATGCGATCAGAATGGAGATGGTCACCTGTTATAATAATTGTCATGTCAGTCGATTTTGTCAGTCAGGCCTGCCTGCTTGCCTGTCGGACGTTCGCTCTGAAAACTGTCTCACAACAACAGGCAGAATGTCAGCGTGACTTTCAGAAGTTCACGATACGAAGACCTTTCTCCATAAACAGTGTATGACTTGATAAATGAATAATAGCTATATATGACATGTTCTGTCAAAAAAACTGGAGCTCTACTATATAAAGTGTAGAACAGTTTCTTGTCAGCAAATGTCAGTCAGCAGATCATCAATCAGCTACTTTCCCAAACTTAAGAAGTTCCTAGACATCTCTATGACGCCACCACAATTCATCTGAACTTAAACCTTAAGCGTGAACGAAACAAGTTGTGTGCAGCACACATCGCGCGGGTTTAGCACATGTACAGGACGTCAGTCAATGCTAAACGTCAACCATTTCAGACTCGTCCACACCAACACACCCCGTCAACCAACCACAGTGAGCGTCAGGCCAACACTGCCGTCGCAGACGGTGAAACATTTCTCGATGTTGGTGTTCAACGCTGAAATTGCCACAAGATTTAATGATCGGCTGATTGTAAAATGGTTCCCGCACATCGGTCAATGGGATCACTGACGCAGTATTAAGTAGTCAGGCGCCATAGAAACCGTCGAAAGGAAACCGAAAAAAACGGTTTTTTCCATAATAACAAACCAGTAATTAAAATCAAAATTGAGACAGCCATTGTCCGGAGTTCACGAATTTAGATGTAAATACGTTCGTATGTATAAATTCGTTCGCAGGTTTCACAAGTTGACCACACGGCAAGGCGTCAACCATCAACCGTTCTACAATGCGCCGAATTATCAAGTTACTAATTAGCTCTTGGCAGCTTCTCTCTGTGCGTGTTGCTGATATCCCAATTAGAGGCTGAGGGGCTGATGTTTCGCTTCATTAGGTGCCTTTTGATAATGCTAACACGCAAAAGCAGTGCAATGTGCCGTATCAGTGAGTGGTTGCGTGTGTATTAGAAGGTGAAAATATGTCTCCACTAAACTCTACATAAATCTAAAGTCTACAACAACAACAAAAATCGAGTCCTATAATCATCACTGCAGCAACAATGTTGTGCGTGCTGGCGTGCATGTGCTTGCTGTTGCTTGGCGTGTTCGTCTACCGTAACCGCAGCACGGTGCTCGGGCTGAAGTTCAGACATGTTGGTCTATTTATTATGTTATGTTATATGTTTGATTATGACTGATGTTTCACAAAACTAAACTGACTGAATTTAGAAACTCAAGCCGATAACCGATTTAAAATATATGCGAACATCACGACCGATTTATTGGTCGCACAATGACTTTATAAGAATTGGTCAAATTTTTTTCCTGAATCGTGAAGAGGGAAAGTGACGGGGTGGTGACGTTGCGTTGCGTGATCGCACACAAAGCATGTGGTAAAGACAATGTTTCAGACCTGCGGCAACGTGGTTGATCTGCTAGATTATTTTCAGCTGAAAATGTTTTGTGTGAATCACAAATAGCACAGTGGTTAAGAGTGACTGAACGTGAAAATCAGGGTTGATTTGATGAATTCTTATATAGTCATTGTGCGACCAATATCAGCCTCCGGGTTGGGTCGGGTCGGGAAGCCGATCGCGTGCTTTTTTGTTATATGTAGTAATGTTCTGTTCATTGTTTTGTGAACAAATTTCGGTTAATGCTCTGACACACCCAAGGAAACAGCTGGTAAGCTGCTTCTTCAGGTGACGACAGGCATACGTATATCAAAAACAGCTAGGTAAGCATGCAAAAAATCGCCAGCAGGTTTGGGGACCACAGCCGATCCTGATGCCAGCAAAGTGCCTACCATGTCAGCCAACATACGGTAGTTGCTTTTTCAGCTATTAGCGCAACGCATTATGCCGCAACCAACAGCCACAGCAGCCGAGCACGCTGACGAGGCACCTATAATCACCACTGGGGAGCACCCGGCCACCACTAGCCAGCAGTTGCCGCCCGACCCAAACAGGAACCCGACGACAACAGCAGCAGCAAGTCCACGTCGCAGTCCGGCACCAGACACGGACAGGCACAGCGTCAAATCTCAGTCTCAGTCAGAAAAGAAGCAACCGCTGCAACATCATCAGTCAGTTGGCGAAATGGTGAAGAGTTCTTACGCGGATCTGGCCACCCATGAGGATGCCGGGCCCACCACCGGTCGGATGTATCGAAGAGACTCAACAACACCAAGCAACCAATCCGAGATCAGCACCAATCGCAATAAGTCGATGGCGTGATTAGAATTTATCGAGCGCGGTATATTTGAACTGACGGCTTATGCGGTATAGTAAATTTCCAAATTCGCTACCGCACAGTGATATGCGCCCCATAGTTAATGTCACGTTCTAAACCCGAAAATCAACTTTTGAAACATTCGAGCAACAGACGCACGTGCAGCTTGCCAGCCAGCCAGGCAGCTGCTCGCAATGTTTCAGAACTGCGCGTGCTTAGCGTTCGGGTTTAGAACGTGACATTAAAGGGGGCCCGCCGCTATTGTTTTTGGGTTTTGGACCTCGGTTTTTTGTATATTAATCGTTAGTTGGCACTGGGATGAAGAACATTAACCTTCAAGAACTTCACCAAGCTGACGTTTACCCACCGAAATCGATCCACCAACATGGCCGTACGGGAACAAATCCCCCCAATATTGACGCACTATGTGTGCATGGAAATCAGGATGTCCAATGGAAAATTCAAATCACTGAGGTGTGGTATAGGCGGCGCGTTACGGTAGGTTGACAAAACATTTATTATTTACAAAAGAGCTAATGTTTTATCGGGCTACCGTAATCCGCCGCCTATATCACGCCTCAGTGATTTTGAATTAATTTCTCTTGTCATTCCTGATCGTCATGCGCAAATGTGCGTCAATATCGGACAGTTTTGTTCGCGATAGACCATCTTGGCGGATCGATTTCGGTGGGTAATCGCCATTTTGGTGAAGTTTGTCAAAACTAATGTTTTTGGTCTCGATGCCAACAAACGATAAAAGTGAAAAAACCGAGGTCGAAAACCAAAAAAACAATAGCGGCGGGGCCGCTTTAACTATGGGGCGTACTCTACTGTGCGGGCAGCGAATTTGGAAATTTACTATATTTCATGACTGGCTTGTGACATGTCACCTACTGTACGATCACATGAACTTATCAAATGTGTGCATTTATGTGCTGCATTTAATTTTGGTCAATTATGCTCCGTCTTGTTAATCTGGAATCAATGATATTATTTTTTTAATTATATTTTTATTTGTGCATTTGCACGTTCTAGCGTGCCTGGTCCGCGGGCGATATGACCGAAAAGGACGTTGCATCGAGTGTGTCGACCACTTTTTAACAAATGAATTATATGAATTATCGATACATATATTCAGAAAATTTAATACTTTGACTCAAAAGTGATCCAACACTCACCAGCAATTGAGAACCTATCAGCATAATTCAACAAGTTCACCAGCACCAGGATCACAACTGCCAAATGAGCGCGCCAGTCCGGTATCTTTTGCGGCCGCTTTTGTGCCTGAAACGCACCACAAATATAAGTGCAAAAAATATAGATTAAAGCTACATGTCTACAAACTCGTAAAAAAATTTTTAGCTGACCGGAATGGTCAGGTCTCCATTTTTGTCATCTTCAGGTAATGGCTGCTTGACAGGGGTATCCTTCATGGCCTACTTTACGAAAGCACACGCTGCTGCTGAATTACACTTGGATCTCAGAAAAAACCTTCACATGAACCTTGTAAAACGTTGTCACTACACTTGTCATTATGTTAGTATACTACGTAACCTATCTGAAATTTGCAATTTTTTGCTCACGTCCACGATAAGGGCGTTGATATGCAATTTTTTAGCTGTCGCTGATAGCGGCGGTTACTCGAGTAAGTAGCTGGCATATAGTATAATGGAGGGTATTACATTATATTTGCCACGTCCACGAGTCTATGTGAACTTCGTGTGGTACCTTTACGCTTCTTTTTTCATGTGGGCGGGCGCAAGAAAAAAAATTCACCTGCTTGCTTGTTATCGTTTTGATTCATATCACAAAACGCCTGGCGAAACTGAGCTGCCGTATTATACCTCTAATTTTAGGGGTCCTAAAATCCTAAAAATTTTGCAAATCAAGTTGAAATAGGTCCTGTCGCTACAGCTATAGCCCTTTCTCATTTCTAAATCCGCCAAAATTGAGTTTGAGTCAAAACTGAGGTGAACTCAGGCGTTTAGCACCATTTTCTTCGTTCCTGTTCAGCATCTTCGACATTTTTCTATTCCGGAATAAGTTTTCTTTTACAAAACTGAGCGATTGTTTCGATTTTTAAAGCAAACTAGACGGGACCCGTGCCTACGGCCCGGCTACAGCGCCGCGCCCGTGCCGGGCCCCCCCCCCCCCCGAAGACCCGTTAGCACACCCAAAGCTACCCGTGAAAATTGACCCGTCCGCCCTTCCGAGGGGGGCCACAAACACACATACATACACACATACGTCTTCCTGTTTTAGTAGTATAGATTGGAAAGTAGGCTCTTAAATTTTTTGGAATTTTGTTTGCAGTGCATCCGTTCAAAAACTATAACATTCCCTAAAAGTGGAGATTATTGTGGGTTTTGGCTTATTTTTTCAGGCTGTAAACGTTGGCTTGGGCTTGTTGTGGGCACCAGCATTTAAAGCGGCCCCGCAGCTATAGTTTTTTTGGGTTTTCGACCACGTTTTTTGTTCATATCGTTAGTTGGCATCGAAATCAGGAACATTAATTTTGACGAACTTTACCAAAGTGGTGATTACCTGCCGAAATCGATCCGCAAACATGGCCTATAGTAAATTTCCAAATTCGCTGCCGCACAGTAAAGTACGCCCCATAGTTGATGTCTTGTTTTAAACCCGAAAATCAACTTGTGAAACATTCGGGCAACCAACCCACACGCAGCTTGCCAGCCAGCCAGGCAGCTGCCCGCAATGTTTCAGAATCGCGCATGGTTAGCGTTCGGGTTTATAACTTGACATTAACTATGGGGCGTATTTTACCGTGCGGCATCGATTTTGGAAATTTACTAAATCAGGAACAAAACTGTCCGATATTGGCGCACATCTGCACATGATGATCAGGAATTACAACAGAAATTTAAAATCGCTGGGGCGTGATATAAGCAGCGAGTCACGGTAGCCGCGCACGCTTATATTTTTCGGCTTCATCGCGTTGTCGAATCTCGCATCATGGTGTGGGCACATCAAAAAAACACATCTGAGTATTTGAGGGAATCGCTGATTATTTCGCATGAAAACGATCACAAAGGTTTATATTGCTCTTGTAAAATATAACTGGTCTGCTGGTAGATTTCATTATTCAGTATTTGTATTCTTGTCAATTTTCATTCTTCTGACAATTTCGAGGTTTTGGCCGCGTGTTTGAGCGCCAACGTACACACATCAGGCAAGTTCAGTCCATTGGGTGCCGACTGAAATATTGGTATTGATATTTTGTTGGAAACGTGCACAACAGCGTGTGAAGTCGCAAGTCGGTATGGTGAAATAATACTCACCAAGATGCAGTTGCACTTATTTCGATTCTGAACTGTTGTTGCCCAGGTTCGGTGTCGGTGGTGAGATGAAACTTGAGCGCTTCTACGTCGGCGTGATATAGTTCTTTTCACTACAGCTGAAAAGGGAACGTCATCCAAAAATGTGTTCACACGCATATGCAAACACTAGAACAGGCTGACAACACCCACAAGAAAGTAACTTCGGCCAATTCTGGCAGACTGGAACCAAAGTTGACAACAGTTGCAGTATATATTGGTCGCACAATGACCATATAAGAATTCATCAAAATCAATCCTGATTTTCACGTTCAGTCACTCTTAACTACTGTGCTATTTGTGATTCTCACAAAACATTTTCAGCTGAAAATAATCCAGCAGATCAACCACGTTGCCGCAGGACTGAAACATTCTCTTTACTACGTGTTTTGTGTGTGATCGCGCAACGCAACGTCATTGCCCCGTCACTGGCCTGCTTTGCGATTCAGGAAAAAAAATTGACCAATTCTTATAAAGTCATTGTGCGACCAATATCAGATTGGTCGCTGGGTTCAAGAACGACAAAAAGGATTACATATATACGGGTTTCGACAACGTACATACTTCTGGGCCGAATTTAACCCCCTGGAAAGCATTCGTTCCATCAAAAAGTCCTTGCGGGGACGCAGGGGGATGAATTTTGTGGATGGTGGCTAGAAGTCTAAGCCGTACAGGTTGTGTGTTAAGTTTCAGCTTCTCAACCTTTGATTTGTTGAAATGGTGCGACTTTGCTTTTTTGAGCTCACGCAATTAAGAAATGTCGCTTATTCTAACACAACCATACTATAGCTCCGACAAGAGAGACGGAGAAAGCGCACCGATTCGAGGCCGTTATTCTCCTCGGGGAGTGTCGATGCAGCCCAGCCCATGTTCTGTTTACTGCGGGGCGTTGTGAAATCATAACCACGCGTTTTCTTCAAGGGTATGTCTGCCAGTCGGTATAAATAAACCAATATAAATGGCAGAAAATTTAAAAAATGTAGACTAGCAGAAACGAAAGCACGTTACTTCAGCTCCAAACTCCATCCCATCACATATCTTGCGACGGTTCAGTCCCGTCCGGGGCACAGGTTCAGGCCCGGCCATTCAGGCCCGGCCGATTCAGACCCAGCTGGAGCCTAAGCCTATAAATGGGTCAAATATGTCGGGCCTGAAAAATTGGGCCTGAAAAGATCGGGCCTGAACTTCCGGGCCTGAAAAGTCGCGGAGTACCCATCACATCACAGCAGGCACACATCCCATTTTCACTCCCCGCGACCAAGCGTACACGCTCACAAACACCACGCCATATGTAATGCATGAACTTCGAAGTCTTTCATTTCTCCCAGCCATTTTCTCGTTTTGATGGGCCTCCGACAGATCTTGAGCAGAGACACAGATGCCTGAGATTTACGTTTTTTGCCCCTCTCACATAGCTGTCACGACCGGGTCGCCCGTTTATGGTGTAATATGATTGCCAAAAGAATCAGATCTCAATAAACTTAGCTCTATACAGTAAGTCTGAAAATTTCGGCTTTGTGTTTCGCGGGGTGTTTTGTCGAAATTTGTACGTAAGCAAGGGAAATGAGCGCACATGCGCGGTTCACATATATACTGTATGTAGCTGTCAAGTACGGGGTCACTTAAAATTATGTTGTTCGCACCATGAGCCACAAAGAACCATTGTCTTACACTGTGCGCACTTTGCTGGCTGCATGTGGTTTGGTATGGTCTATGCGGAAGTCGAGAGAGCATCGGGTCCTTTCTGCCTGGACTCGACCTTTTGGCCCATAATCTAATGTTGCAATCATCCCACACCCGCCATGGTGTGTATGTATACAGTACCTACATACAGTATTCACATTCCCAAATTGTGCCACTGTTGTGCCCAGTATGCCCTTCCCT
>JASAMV010008044.1:0-27943 GCA_030248065.1 Rhynchonema sp. JSB1_4 | reverse complement strand
TACACAAACAACGAAACAAATTCGTTCACCTTCCAACAAAAATGAATTAACGTCTGAACTCACTTACAGATTGTCGAACGGCTGTGAGCTGACAGCTGCCGATCAACAGGCAGTTTGCAAGGCGGCTGGTGTGTGGGAGCCAAACGCGTTCAGCTGTCCGGCAAGTAAGAGAGATGCTAATCATCACAGAGTCTTACAGTATATGTCCTTTGGTATTGTCGTGTGTTCAAAAAAACACGTAAACGAAAGGAAAACCGACAGAAAATGTCCGATTTTTTGTGTTAGTAACCCTTTTTCAAGCAATAAAATAAAAATCATGTCACTTGCAGCATGCACGGGACCACGGGTGTTCACGGGTGGAACAGCAACCGAGATCACAGCCGCTACCGTGACTCCCATACTTGCCGAGCACAACCCCGGTGCATTCGTGACCATCACTTGTGCGGCAGGACAGCGTCTCACACTCAGGGGTGCTGCCAACATTGCCGCAAACGCTATTGACTCGCCGTATTGCCTTGTGTGCGATAGTGGAGGGAGCGGAAATTGGCGACTGCAGTCAAACACTGCCGTGGACGCCGTGGGAACCCCTGATCCGCTGTATGACTGTCAGCCTGTGCCAGGTAAAGTTCAAATGCAACCCTGACCAGGTCTTATAAGTTTTGCTTCATATGGGTGCTTTTAGAGCAACAAAACGCATTTCAAGCAATCTCAAATAAGCTCCTCTGCATGCGTAATCATGAGAGTTGTGTACGTATGTACTTGTTGTCAGGCAAATTAGCCGTTCCCCATGTTAGGCCATCTCGGATAGCGAATCACCCGTCAAGAACCAATAAGTTGAGTAGTGCGTGCTTCTGTCGCGCTCAAGGTCAACCAATGGTTCCAGTTCTGGAATCAAACACTCAGACGTATGCGTAAACCGCCCACTCTTTCCACCAGCCATCTGTGTATTCCAGTATGTGCAGCCATCGCCGGTACGCATGCGCCGGCCTATTCAACCGCCATCATTGACGGTCGGTACACAGCGGGCACGATGGCCGATGTATCATGCACAAACAGTGTGGGTGGCGCTGCGTGTGCACCCACCACATGTGTGCTCAAAAGGGTGGACGCCGGCGGGACCACTTACCCGAACTACCCGGTGACGAACGTGCAATGTCAGACCACGGGTGTTTGGACACAGGGATCGGCGGATGCCATCGCGTCGTTTGATTGTCTGGGAGGTTCGTTGACAAGAGCTAATAAGATGTTCTGCTGATCAAAACGGCTCTTGAAAACCGCTTAAAGATGTGATAAAAAGCTACCGCCTTCAGTTTGCAAAACGGACGCAACAGCAGCGACTGCTGCAACCCGGCTTATGCTGACTTTACCAGCTGCGGTCGATGCGCCAAACACCGTTTTCGTGCCGGGAACCACAAACACGGTGCTCGTGGGTGGAATGGCTCAGATCGAATGTCCCTCGTACGCGATGACCAGGTAGCAAACACAAATGTACATAGATTGTATTTGTCTTCTTGTTTTCTTCTTGTTACTTGTATAAATATACACAGCTTGATAATTGGATCAGCTACGTACAATATGCTTGATTCATACAACGACGACAGATTCGTATATTCATTGCTCGCTTTTTATTGCCACGTTGTGCATTCCATTCAGAAAATCCAACTGCACTGCTCCAAAGCATCGCTAAACCACGCATTACAAGCAGGGTTGAAAAAAAAATTTTTTTTAGAGCACTGTTTTTAAAAAAAAACACAAAAAAAATATTTTTTTTGAAAAACTTTTTTTAATTAGAAAAAGTAGCGCAAACGTCGTTTCAGGTGAAATGGAGGCGCTACGCAAAAATTTTTGAAAACTCAAAATTTTTCGTCACGTGACCCCTCACGTGGGGTCATCAACGCATGCACGAAGGCGATTCGGTTATTCTAGCAGGATCTGAACGTGACGTGGACTCGACACGACCATTTTATTATCAGTGTTTGTCGGTAGTATAAATATCACGCGGACATGGTGGCGACTAACTGCGTAGATTGTCGCAGAATACTAAATTTCACGTGCCAAACATAGATGATAATGATTCAACGACCATAGGAAACGATTACCGTTTATGTATTGTATTGGTCGCACAATGACTATATAAGAATTCATCAAATCAATCCTGATTTTCACGTTCAGTCAGTCTTAACCACTGTGCTATTTGTGATTCTCACAAAACATTTTCAGCTGAAAATAATCTAGCAGATCAACCACGTTGCCGCAGGTCTGAAACATTCTCTTTACTACATGCTTTGTGTGCGATCACGCAACGCAACATCATTGCCCCGTCACTTTACCTCTTTACGATTCAGGAAAAAAATTTGACCAATTCTTATAAAGTCATTGTGCGACCAATAGCTGGTAAAGTTCTGATCAAAGGAGTGATGTACCGGAGAATTCCAAGTATGCTCCTCCAAAAGCAGCCACTGGAAACAAATTAGTTGTTCTGAATAAGCGCGCCGCATCTGCAGACATTTTTATTCATGTCTCACATGCTTATGCAAAGTGCGGGCATATATGGGAAATTGATTGAAACCTCATATTCGATGTGAATCCTAAGCTAAGCCCCAGGGGGCGTACTTGGCATTCTCCGGTACGGGTACCTGAATTCTCCAAATAGAGCCACTGTGAATGATGCTCTCAAGACACTGAATGAAATGAAAAGTTTCTGTTCATGATCCGGCGCCAGTATACGTACAACTTGTATGTACACATGGTGCCTATTCGTTTCCATACGCTCAGTATAACCGTTTCACAGATTGGTGGGGCTACAATATAGAAAACTATGGTGCCGAAGAAGCATGCCCTGACTTATCATTTAAAAAAACTGAGGTCCATCACTTCTTTATGAGTCATTTTGGCGGTCAAACTAAGCACCGCAGGCGCGATTTTGGGAAATTTGACCCAACTTAGAAAAATTTTCAAAAATTTATGCCTCAAAAAGGCCATTTTTGGAAGAATTAGGCGATTTTATTTTTCCGAAAAACTCGTGTTTTTAATTAAAAAAACAGAATGTCTGGCTCTTCAAAAAAAATTAAAAAAATTTTTTTTTAATTAACCACTGTTTTTTTTAAACAACCCTGATTACAAGCATTCACATCCGTTATCAGTGCGCAGGTCTTTTCAGGCCCGCGCACTCTTGCGCCAGACACAAAATAAGCTTGCACAAAAAGATCGTCACAACCTACTGTGCCAAAAGTCGTGTTCAAATAACTAAATCGTTTCGCAATTTATTTGCAGACTGTCCGACGGTTGCACGCTGTCGAACACAGACCAGCAGGCGGTATGCAAAGCAGCCGGTGTGTGGGAACCGCAGACGTGGTCGTGCCTGACAAGTTGGTGAACCTATGTGTCCTAAAAAGCGATTTTTACATAAAAATGCAAACATTGCCACTTTTAAGTTAATCGACAGGCATCAAAATGAACTAAGACCAACCTCATGCAGCATGCACCGGTCCACGAGTGTTCACCGCCGGTACCACCACCGAGATCACCGCAACGCAAGTTGCACCGACCGCCAACCCGAACCCCGAACACGACCCCGGCACTTTGGTGACCGTGTCGTGCCCGGCCGGGCAACGTCTCACATTGCGAGGCGTGGCAGGTGGCAACACAGCCGGCAACGCGTTGCCTACTCCGTATCGGATTGTATGTGATGCGGGTGGTAGTGGTGAATGGAGACTGCAATCGAATACGGCCACCGTGGCAGTCGGCAGTCCTGACCCGATATACGACTGCCATCCCTCACCAGGTTTGCCAATTTTTGAAGATGATTTCTTATCAACTTGAGCCCGGAAATCCATCGAAGTCCAGTTGTGATCAAACAAAACTCTTTTGGTTAACGAAGGCGCCACCAACATACTTACTCTTCCGCCAGTTGCGGGTTGCTTGTGGCTGTGCGCTGCACTTGCACTGCATGTTGTAATACGGAGTGATCTGAAGATAAATTAATGAAGCACGCCACCTCAGTGACAGTTGTGAACCTAAATAGAGCCCTTCCCCCCGAATAGAGCCCCTCCCCGAAATAGAGCCCCCAAAATGGGGTCAGTGATCAATGGATCCCCCTTCTATTTCGGTTTTTACGGTACATTATGTACATCATTAAAGTGATCTATGATGCAATAGCTATCGGTGGCATGCGATCACACATCATGCTCAATTCTAGTATGCGCCCCAATTGCTGGTATGTCTATGGCCACATACACCCCTAACACACTGGTCGACGGTATGTACGTGGCGGGCACCGCAGCTGTCGTCACATGTGCGGCTGTGAATGTGGGTGGCGTCGCACGACATGTGTGTTGAGAAGGACAGACGCCGGTGGTATCACCTTTGTGACGTACCCATTGAACAACGTGCAGTGTCAGGCCAATGGGTTTTGGACGCAGACAACCACCAATGCGATTTTGTCGCTGGATTGCGTTGGAGGTTGGATGTTGTTGTTGCTTTCAGCAAATTTCAGTGTCCCTGTTTTGTCGAGAAATATTGAGTGATTTCGCGCCCAATTTCTGGAAACTTGGAAATTTTTATACAACTTTTCTCATCTCAGCCTGCGCGCAACCGACGTACACTGGCAATGGCGTTAGAACATTGGTGCCGGCGCCACTGCCCGGTGGCATTTACAACCACGAAGCGTGCATTACATTGACATGTGCCAGCCGGTTCGGTTGGACCTACTGTATATGTTCATGTCCTGTTTGTCTTGACACAATACCGGTGTGAAGTCGAAGTCACAAGATTCAGCGAGCCTTTGGCTTTCTAAGATTTACAAGAGTTCACGTTAACTACATAGTTAATGATAGAACACGTCGAGTGCCACATTCTTCCAAAGCAATGATTAGGGGCCAAACCATGAACGTTTGTTTCTTTCTTCCCTTTGCCTTTTCTCTGTCCTGAAGCGGGATCTCATCTGAAGCTGGCTCCATACCAGATTTCCTGTGTCTGGTATTCAATTTCGGTGCGCAGTTCTTGAGACTCATTATTATTCAGGTTCCGCTACACGGACGTCGTTGGGGGCAACGATGTGAGTTTCCCGGTGCCACTGTCTCCCAACTACGTGTTGTGCTGCGATAATGGCGTGTGGAGGGACACATTGGGCAACATTGCACCCGCCACCACGTTCGAATGCAGTGAGTCCGCTGACGTTATACTGTGCTTTTAGTGCAGATTTGTTGTGCAGATGTTAATCACCGACCGTACATTGTGAGAAGCTCTAACCAACTATCCCACAGACGACAATTCTTCAAAGGACCCAATAACCTGAACCGAACAATTGCCGCTTGGTTTGGCTCATGACCGGGCGAAAAAAAACGCCCCGGTCTTAGGCTCATGGCTCAGGATGTATAAATACGCCCGGGTCGTTTTTCGTTTTTTTAGATCCGGAATTTCCTTGATTTTCCCTGATTTTCAAGAAAAACCATTTTTTGAGCAACGATTGTCCAAATTTATTTACCAACTTTTACATTTGTCGAGATTTGATACATCGATACAGCGAGGTTTAGTTTCCATACTCGCTACCCAAATTTGGTCAGATAACGTGTGTTTGATCCCTGAACCGCCACACCAAAAACGTATATGCTCCCGGAAGGACTCGAACCTCCGACCTCCCAGCCACCAGGCCTGGATAGCCAGTTGCTCTACCAACTGAGCTACGGGAACGCGGTCTGGCTGCGGCTCAGAATCACTCATAAACCCAACGCACGCACGCTCAATACACAGTGCACCGCAGCACACACACACATAATACCGGTCCGTTCGTTATACGCCTCGACGCGTATGGGTGTGTGTCTATTCGCCAGACCACATCTGGGCCAAATCGGACTTTTTGCAACTCGCTAGCAAACTGTTGAAACACATTTATTTTGTCTGATAACGCATTAATTACTCTGTTTAAGCCCTTATTTCATCTTAAGCGCACCTTTTCAAACTTGTTGGAGTCTGTTTTGGGCATCTGAGCGTTCTTAAAAAAGAGTTTTAATTAAAAAGGCGTTTTTCTTTTAAAACCATTTTTTAAAAAACCCTGGCCGTAACAACCTCAAACATACATTTTGCTAAACATAAGGCCGACTGAGCTGTGTACACAGATAATGACGAAAACGATGCCTTTGCGCTCATCTCGACTCCATTCATTCCAACATCTGCTTTATTCTTGCGGCTGCCTGACTGTCATTGCATCTTTCAGCGACTGACTGTCGAACGTTAGTGAACGCGGGCGGAACGGGCAACAATCAGGTGAACTTCGCACCGGCCAATATGGTGACTGATGGCACAACGGTGACCGTGTTCTGCGCTAGGCCTGCCAGAGAGCTACATTTTGATGTCAATGGCGACAATATGGTGAGCGGGTGGGCAATTAAAGTCGTTGACTTTTGATCGTCATTTCTGAAGCAGTAGACCTGAATAAGTGCAAAAAATATACATGACATGCGTATGTAGGTGTTAACGACATTGCTATTAGTCTTTAACCTGAATGTTTGTGGCCGTGTGCTGACATTTTGCGCAGAATCTGTTGTGGTCTTATTGCCAGCCGCTGGGGGTGGTAACCCAGATGAGGGCAGTTTGGTTAGGGTAAGGCGTATCCAGTAGTGTCAATAAGCCTCCGTTCGCTATCCTAGAACTTGGGACAGAAACCGGGCTGTGCGGCAACATCGGATAAAAAAAATATAATGTCACCAAATGCTTTGAACATTGACTGTGGAACAATCTTATAAATTAGGATGTCATGTCAAAACGTGTTGCAGTGTATTTCGTCCCTTGTTGCCACAACGCACACGAAATTCTGTCGCAGTTTGCGAAATTCAATTGCCCGAATGCGCCGAAAAAAGCATTCCCTGACTTTCAGGTTTCGAACACGGCGCTGGATCTGAACACTGACACCACGACGATCACTTGCGATAACGGATCCTGGGGCGCCACTGGATACATTTATGAGTGCTTTCCGAATTGACCTCACGGCTACACGCACATAATTTGCATCACGTTGCGTTCCTTTCATACATGTATACATATCTTTGTCTCAATAATCGTGGTGAACAAGCATTACGACGACTGACGCATGCGGCATCCCACTGCTTGCGCTTGTAGTAACGGCACCGCCCGCGGACGCAAAAATTGACATTGTTTTGGAGGTGCGGCCGCGGTGTGCTGTAGTTTTCGATTGTGGACGAAGGCCCAAAACCATCGGACTCCAGAAAATGACCGCATCGCTGGAAATATGTAGGCCTTGGATTATTTATCTCTTACCTTTTACACAACTCGCTCATTTTGCCTTGCATACTTTGTCAGTCACCATTTCCTTGATTTTATAACTATTGTACGTATAATGTGCTTTGTTTTGGTTTCTTGTTGTTTGTCTATTATTGTATTTTGATTTCAAGCGACTATATCGCGTGTCAAAACCATTATTTACATGGTTCGGGGCTCATTAATACAACCTATGTTTCGATTGATCTGGTATTTGAACCAATAGTGATCAAAATAATTTGCAAATATGGTACGTGTATCAAAGCACTTCAAAGTTTTCAATGGCATGATGCGCCCGGATGCCCACATTGTCACTGATACAGTCTTTCAGGTTGATAATGAAAAAGAAAGGACGGGTACATACAGTACATACCTAATACTGCATGTACATAATGAAACCAACGGTGAGAAAATGCATATGCGCAGATCTTTACCAAAAATGTACAATAAGAAGCAATGCCAGAAAAGAAACTGTGACATTCTTGTCTATGAGATATCCTGGTTTATCGTGCGTGAGCAAAGCACTTCTCAAGTCTAGAAAAAGAATACAGTAGGCACTAAGCCTCATCCGGAATGGTTACTGCACCATGCAACTGACAAAAGTTATAGGCAGTCCGCCAGCTCATGGCACTCAACACACACAGGCTGCATGCTGCATTACTGCCGTCAATGAATGCATCTATTCTCTGCAGTTATCCATTGAAACATCCCCAAATTTTGCAACAGTACAGAAAAGTGTTATGTAAACAGCTAATGAAAACCGAGTAAATTACAAAGCGGTCATCAAAGTATGACACGCGCTTAAAGTGTACATTTTGTCAGAAAATGGGCGTGTGCTGCTGCATGCGCTGTGTGTATAAAAAGTGCCATGAGCCGATGGATTGCCCATACGAAACACCTTAGTTAGCCGTGATATGTGATTGTTTTCCTGTATTGCACAGACCATTGAACTGCCAGATCGTTCATGTAGGCATATGCCGGATCCGTTGCCTGATTTTCATGCGCATGAACTTTGGTATGCAAACAACAACAGATTTCCGTCTTGATCCAAGCACTTGTGGGGTCGAGATGCACCAAAAGCTGGCAGGGCAGCGCGACACCAAATGCTAGCAGTGAACAGTCTGCAGGCCCATTGATGTAATCTGATCTGCATAAGACCGAACTATTGTATCAGAAATGCTTGTCGATGCTATGATGCGTGACAAAATTAAAAGGAGCGTCAAGTATAGAAACAGACGGTAGCAGGCCCTCAGACATTTGGTCGGCGCCAAGGAACGTTTCAGGAACAACCGTGTTTCCAGATTCTGCTGCGTTCCAGCACGGAGTGCAGCATTTTCTACCTCTTAACAGCTTGGCGAATTATGATTGCATAACTTTTTAATTTCTGTTCTCAAAACTTAATCCCGATCCCGGTATTTTTTTGGGCGGGATCGGGATCGGGATTGACTTTTCCAAAATGACGGGATCGGGATCAGAAAAAGGGCCCGGGATCGGGATCCCGTTCGAACACTGGTCTCGAGTACACCTTCAGCGGCGAGGGATGTGGCTGCATTCTGGACGCGCTGTTCACGTCAGTCTGTGATGAACGGGGCGAAACGTGCTTCAATCTCAGGTAGGATGCGAGAAGCCAATTGGATATCATTTTGTTTGTTCAGCAATCTGCTTTCTGAATGTCCATTTCTGCGTGCGTGGTGAAGCAGACTTTGCGGTGTACCATGTCGTCGTCAGTGCTCAAACACGAGATGGTCACGTTGCTTCGCAAGGACACCATTTACTTTTGCTTCATGCGTACGAAAAAACACCACTTTAAATCCACATTATTCTGACATTACATCACCGAAGGGTATTCCTTGTTGTTTCAGGGAATACAGCCTTTACAAAGGCACACTGCACGTTTGCTGCCCCGTTGGTGATCGTCTGTTCATTTCTTTGCCTCTTTTCAGAAATTCATGAAACTCAGAAATACTCTCACAAAACGCTTCTGTTACATCCCTATGATAATATTTTGGCTAGATAAGCATCCAGTCTTGCACAATAATGCGTCAAAGTTGACCCTTTGTTTAGAAAATTGCGTCTGCTGCACGAGCCAGGGTGACGCCGAAACATCTGACTTTGAACTTTGACGTTGAGCTTGACGTTGAGCTGGACTTAGTTTTCTGAATTCCACCCAATGCCACGAGAAGGAATGATCAAACAAGGGACCTGCCACTCTCCTTATTGCTAATAATTTGGACCGTCACACGGCTTTCAAAGTGCTGAAAGACCTCGTCTTATCTACGCTGCGATATTTTCCTGTGCATTCTTTTTAATCCCGGTGCATAAACTGTACACAAGAAAGCCTGACTGTGTGATTTATTGTGCTATACTCATGCATGATGAGCTGCACTGACACCAACGCCAGGTTAACGCCAGATCCGATACACTCTTATAAATCTATTGAGACAAAAAAAAACTCAATCAGCAATAACACTGGGCAATAGTGAGTCAATTTCCAGCTTGCTGCCGCTAATACATGTGTCGGCAGTTGGAAAAAGCTGGTCCAGTTGCCTTGACAGACAGAAAACGCGAATTTTCGATTTCACGATAGAAGGCACGGGCAGGGTTGGGCAAAAACGTTTTTTTCCAAAAAATCGTTTTTTTAAAAAAAAAACGTTTTTTTAAAACGCCCAGATGGCCAAAATATGCTCCCAAAAAAATTGGAAAACGCTCATGTTGGGAAGAAAACGTGGTTAAATGAAGTAATTCTATGTGTTCTGGTGCAAAATAAATGGGTTTCAACCCTTTTCTAGCGAGTTGTTAAGATCCCATATCGGACCCGCATCATGGGACCAACTTTGGCCGGGGTCATCACTGAAAGTCAAACTCGGTATATCGACGTATCTCGACAAAGTAAAAATTGGTCGAAAATTTTTTGAAAAAAAATGGGACAAAAAATTGATTTTCCTTGAAAATCAGGGTACTTTCCTTGAAAAAACAGGGAAAATCAAGGAAATTCAGGATTTAAAAAAAAGAAAAACGACCCAGGCGGTTTTTTTTTAAAAAAAACGTCGTTTTTTTAGGAAAAAACGCCGTCGTTTTTTTTGCCCAACCCTGGGCACGGGTTGGCTCAAGGTTTGGTTTGAGCCTAAGCCCAAGCCTAATAGTAAGCCTAAACCTAAACCTAAGCCTGAGCGTGTGTGGACACTTGTTGAATGTATGACAAATATGACAAAAATAATAAATGTCATATTTGTCATAAATGTCACACGCGTCAACAAGTGTACATTACAGCACGACGACTGTATTGTACGCTTGTTGACTGTATGACAAAAATGACATTTATGACAAATAACGCAGCATTCAGCAATTGGGTGAATTATAACTGCCAAACTGCACGAACGAAGAGCAACGCAAAACATCGATGCGCTTTCGAAATTGGATTTTCCTGCTCTTTACACTGATCTGGAAGTCAGTTGAAAGCCTGGACTTGTGACACGACATAAATTCAGTATTGGTCGCACAATGACTATATGAGAATCCATCCCCATATTTTTCCTACATCGGCAAGGAGGGTTTCTGGCGATTTTTTCAAATTGAAGAAGTGTACATTAAGAAGTGTTCAAATTCAAGAAGTGTACATTACGGCCGCGCGTAATAAACACTTCTTGACGCGTCAAGAAGTATCTAGCTATTGGTCGCACAATGACTTTATAAGAATTGGTCAAATTTTTTTCCTGAATCGCAAAGCAGGCTAGTGACGGGGCAATGACGTTGCGTTGCGCGATCACACACAAAACACGTAGTAAAGAGAATGTTTCAGACCTGCGGCAACGTGGTTGATCTGCTAGATTATTTTCAGCTGAAAATGTTTTGTGAGAATCACAAATAGCACAGTTGTTAAGAGTGACTGAACGTGAAAATCAGGATTGATTTTGATGAATTCTTATATGGTCATTGTGCGACCAATACCCTTCTGCACACGTGTGTTTCTCATTCTTCTCACTGATAAGCATGCAAAGTTATTGTCAAAACCTGGTCCAATTTGAAAAAAATGCCAAATATCCGCCTTTTCAATGCAGGAAAATTAAGGGGATGGATTCTCATATAGTCATTGTGCGACCAATACTTCACACGAACAAAAACAGCAACAAATTAATAAACAGTGACAAATCTCTTTAGCGCTATGCTTTCTTCCGCGTGCTTATTCTTTTCACGTTTCCTCGAATCACCTCATGTTGCAACTTGTACCTTTTTGATTGCATAACACGCTGAAAACGGTACGGTTATCCTGTAAACAGAAGGAAAGCCGTGATGAAAGCCCAGTTCTTTAGCGCCCAAACTTTGTCAAAAACAGCTGCACACGACACGAAAGTCTCAGCAAGTGCGCAAAACATGACTGCACAAAGCGCTATTTGTCATAAATATCATTTTTGTCATACAGTCAACAAGTGTACAATACAGTCGTGCTGTTTTGTACACTTGTTGATTGCACAAAACATTATTGTCATAAATGTCATACAGTCAACAAGCGTACAAAACAGTCGTGCTGTAATGTACACTTGTTGACGCATGCATTAACTGTGCTTAATTTATTTTTGTCACACAGTCAACAAGCGTACAAAACGCACCCCCGTGTTTTGTACAGTTGTTTACAGTCAACAAGTGTCTAGTTACCAGCCCGAGAAAACGGTAATCAATTTCGAAACTGGACTAGCTTTTCCCAAAATGCCACCATGCCTAGTCGATAGGCAGCGATCAGCATGGGTCTCGCAACGATCTCGCTTGCGGCGGATTACGGTATTCGGGGGCTTAGTGACAACCTCCCGTAGACTCAGAGGTGGGAATCGGGTCGGGTTACCTCGGCCCGGCCCGGCCCGGCCCAACGAGGTCCGGGGGTCGGCCCGGCCCGGCCCGGCTCGGCCCGACTTGGAAAAAAGTCGGCCCGGCCCGGCCCGATTTTTTGGGCCCGACTTTTTCTGATGATATTTTGAAGCAATTTTTTGGTGCAAAAATTACTGTTTTTTGGTTTAAAAATACCTGATAATCAGGCATGGAAGTCGGTACTAATTTGCAGAATCGCGAGAAATTTTGGCAAATTTAGCCTAAAAAATCACGATTTTTTATTGAAATTCGATGATGTCGGGCCTTTTCAGGCCGGCCACCCCGGCCCGGCCCGACATTCCGAAAAGTCGGCCCGGCCCGGCCCGACCGTTCGGGCCGGAAACCTCGGCCCGATTCCCACCTCTGGTAGACTGCCTTTACACTGATTTCCCCGGCGGACCAGGAACTACACTGCCCCCAGGGAGGGAGGTACCCTAACCGCCGCTCCGATAGCTACCCATACCCAGGCCTTTGCTTTGCAGCAATCAACCTACTGTACCACCAAAAAAGCCTGCCTGCTATCAACCTACCTACTGTACTGTAGTACCGACCGGCCGAGCTGGGGGGAGTCGTCCGGGAATTTATGTCTACACAGTGTAGTTCCTGGTCCGGAGGGGGAGATAGCGGACCCCCCGTTTTTTTCGGAGGGGGAGATAGTGTACCCCCGCGGGGGGGGGACGGGGGGGGGAAGACCCAAATTCGGGAAAAAGTCACTTTTTGAGGTAGAAAATTTGACCTATTTTTGCCCCTTTTTCGAAAAAATTCTTCATAAAAAGGGTATTTTGGCGACTTTTGAGAACATTGACCTGAAAATCGCACATTTTAGGCCTAAAAATGCCCATTTTAGGCCTAAAAATGGCCATTTTAGGCAAAAATTGGGGGAGATAGTGTACCCCAGTGTAGTTCCTGGGGGGGGAGGGGGGGGGGTCCGCCCCCCCTCGGGTACGCTATCTCCCCCTCGGGTGGTACACTATCCCCCTATCTCCCCCTCCTGGTACACTATCTCCCCCAATTTTTGCCTAAAATGGCCATTTTTAGGCCTAAAATGGGCATTTTTAGGCCTAAAATGAGTGATTTTCAGGTCAATGTTCTCAAAAGTCGCCAAAATACCCTTTTTATGAAGAATTTTTTCCAAAAAGGGGCAAAAATAGGTCAAATTTTCTCCCTCAAAAAGTGACTTTTTCCCGAATTTGGGTCTTCCCCCCCCCCTTCCCCCCCTCGGGGGCAGTGTAGTGGCAGGCCCATGTGTGGGAGGTAAGTATGATGCGGGGTTGGGACCGGAAGCGTGAGAGGTATGATTTTGGTCACTCAAAAAGGCGAAAAAACACCGTTTTTGTGATACAATTTTGGCCAAAAATTGAGGTAAAAATAGTACTTTTTCAAAATTTTCGCCGAAAATCGCCTAAAAATAGGTATTATGGGTGGGTTTGCGCGCGGAGCGCGCGATTTTTGGGAAAATAAGGTCGAAAAACACCGATTTTTGCCCTAAAAAGGTATAAAATTGCTTGTGAGAGGTATGATTTGGAGTTGTGAGAGGTAAGTACTCAACCCCCCCCCCAACCCCCCCTCGGGTTTTGTGGTAGGTAAGTACTGAGAGGGGGGGTAATACCCCCCCCCCCCCCCCCCCAGCCACTACTATGCTCGGGGGTACACTATCTCCCCCTCCGAAAAAAACGGGGGGTCCGCTATCTCCCCCTTCGGACCAGGAACTACACTGGTGTACCCGGAGGGGGAGATAGGGGGATAGTGTACCACCCGAGGGAGAGATAGCGTACCCGAGGGGGGGGGGACCCCCCCTCCCCCCAGGAACTACACTGTGTCTACATATTGATGAGAATGTACTCTTAAGCGCTAATTTCGCGCGTCACGCGCGATTTTTCGCCTATATGGAGTGAAAAATACCGATTTTAAACCATCATTAAAAATTATACCATACCTACTACACTACTGTACCAACCGGGGCGGCGACTTACGTACTGCATCAGGATGGCGCGTCAATCTACCTACCTACCCTTCCCCCAGCCCCAGCTGTACCAACCAGTGAAAACAAGTACCGTAAAAACCTAAATAGAGCCCCCCCCTCGGAATAGAGCCCCCCTCGGAATATCGATCGAAAATAACACCGGATTTGGAACGCTCTCGCTGAGAAACGAAAATAATTTTTTGAAAATGGGGTCAGTGAATTAATAGAGCCCCCCCTTGTATTTAAGTTTTTACGGTATTCTGCAGAAAATTTTCGAATTTTTTTCAGCTTTTTGGACTTTTTTAGTTTTCAGATGAAAATTGGCTGACCGGGCCGGGCCGGGCCGGGCCGACCTCAAGCCAAAACGGGCCGGGCCGGGCCGACCTGCAGCCCTCCACCGGGCCAGTGTCGTTCCGGGGGGGGCGGGGGGGTCCCCCCCTCGGGTACACTATCTCCCCCTCAGGTGGTACACTATCCCCCTATCTCCCCCTCCGGGTACACTATCTCCCCCAATTTTTGCCTAAAATAGGCATTTTTAGGCCTAAAATGGGCATTTTTAGGCCAAAAATGAGTGATTTTCAGGTCAATGTTCTCAAAAGTCGACAAAATACCCTTTTTCTGAAGAATTTTTTCCAAAAAGGGGCAAAAATAGGTCAAATTTTCTACCTCAAAAAGTGACTTTTTCCTGAATTTGGGTGTTCCCCCCCTTCCCCCCCTCGGGGGTACACTATCTCCCCCTCCGAAAAAAACGGAGGGTCCGCTATCTCCCCCTCCGGACCAGGAACTACACTGCACCGGGCCGGGCCGGGCCGGGCCGGGCCGGACTTTTCGCCGACCGGGCCGGGCCGGGCCGACTTTACCCGGCCTGTTTCCGATCTCTGACCTCCATATAATAGCTATTTTGGGCAAATTTTCGGCCAAAATGCAAAAAAGTACCATTTTTTCGGCCAATTTTGCAGAAAAAAGCATGCAAAAACACCCTTTTTTTCGGACCCCAGGGGTACCTTGCAACCATCTGGATCCATCCCCCCCAAGGGTACCTTGCAACCATCTGCCTGCCACCAGTGCTGTGGCTACTTTTGCGGGGCGGGTAGGGTACATAGGTGGAAAAAATCGGGGCGGGTAGGGGGGTAGTGTACCTGGGATTTTTTGGGGGGGGGGGGGGGAAATCCGGTTTTTTCGGGAAGGTTTTTCGGGGCGGGTAGGGTACAACACAAGTTTTTTCGGGTGCCTGTTTTTATGTACTAAAAAGTGCATATATCGCGCGCAGCGCGAGATTTTTTGCACTTTTTAGGGTTTTCGGTCGAAATTTGGGCATTTTTGACCGAAAAATGGGCATTTTGGGGGTAAAAATCGGGGCGGGTAGGGTACCAGGGCGGGGCGGGTAGGGGGGTAGGGTACAAGAGCGGGGCGGGTAGGGGGGTAGCGTACCAGGCCGGGGCGGGTCGGGTACAATTGGGGGGGGACCCCCCCCCCCCCCCCCCCCCCCAGCCACAGCACTGCCTGCCACTACACTGGTCGCGGCGGTTAGTGTACCTTAGGGGGGACCCCCCTCCCCCCCAGGAACTACACTGGCCCTAAGGTCAATGGTGTAGCTGGGGGGAGTGGGGGGTCCCCCCTAGGTACAGTAGGTAGGTTGCCGCCCCTCACCTGGTACAGTAGGTAGGTTGCCGCCCCTCCCCTGGTACAGTAGGTAGGTTGCCGCCCCACCTAAAACATTCATTTTGGCTTAAAATTGCATAAAATTAGCATATTTGTCTGCAAATAGGCGAAAAATCGCGCGCTGCGCGCGAAATTAGTGTTTTAGGCCACATTTTCTTCAGTATTTAGACATAAAAAATTTCGGTTTCCAGATGACCCCCCAAGTGGTACGACCCCCCTAGCTCGGCTGGTACAGTAGGTAGGTTGCCGCCCCGCATTTTGGGTGGTACAGTAGGTTGCCGCCCCGCCTGGGTAGCTACACCACTGCCTAAGGTACACTAACCGCCGCGGCCAAGGTACACTAGTACACTAACCGCCGCCCCAGGTACACTAACCGCCTCAATTTTTGCCTAAAATAGTCAATTTTAGGCCTAAAATGGGTATTTTTAGGCCTACATTGGGTGATTTTCAGGTCGATGTTGTCAAAAGTCCCCAAAATACCTTTTATGGAGAATTTTTTCCAAAAAGGGGCAAAAATCGGTCAAATTTTCTACCTCAAAAAGTGACTTTTTCCTAAATTTGGGTCTTCCCCCCAGTGATGTAGTTGGTCCGAGCAAGAAAGCTAGCTAGCCAGCCGGGTACCCCGATTTGGGGGGTATTGGTCCAGAAGTCAAAAACAGTGGTATAAAAATTGGTCGAAATTATGCTAGTATAAGCCTTAAAATGCGTATTTTTGTGCACGTGTGAGAAAATTTGAATGCATTTGACCATTTTGGCCCATAAAATGGTCATTTTGGCACTAAAACAATGGTGTGGCTGGGGGGGGTGGGGGGGGGGGGGTCCCCCCCTAGGTACAGTAGGTAGGTTGCCGCCCCTCGCCTGGTACAGTAGGTAGGTTGCCGCCCCTCCCCTGGTACAGTAGGTAGGTTGCCGCCCCACCTAACTTTTCACCCAAAACATTCATTTTTGGCTTAAAATTGCATAAAATTAGCATATTTGTCTGCAAATAGGCGAAAAATCGCGCGCTGCGCGCGAAATCAGTGTTTTAGGCCACATTTTCTTCAGTATTCAGACATAAAAAATTTCGGTTTCCGGATGACCCCCCCCAAGTGGTACGACCCCCCCTAGCTCGGCTGGTACAGTAGGTAGGTTGCCGCCCCGCATTTTGGGTGGTACAGTAGGTTGCCGCCCCGCCTGGGTAGCTACACCACTGCACTAAAATCAACACTTTTTATACTTGGTGACCGGAGCAAGAAAGCTAGCTGGCCAGTTTGGGGGTATGGGTTTCGGAGCAAGAAAGCTACCTGGCAGTTGGGGGGTAACACCCCCCATGCCCCCCCAACCACATCACTGCTTCCCCCCTTCCCCCAGGGAGGTACACTAACCGCCGCACGAAAAAAAAGGGATAGGACACTAACCGCCGCGCCGGACCAGAAACTACACTGTTCGGAGGGGAACAGTGGGGCAGGCGTGCCATAGAGGGGGAACAGACGCACCCGAGACGGGACCCCCTCCCCCCAGGAACAACGCTGCATAGCAATGATATGATATTCCATTCAGAACATCAAAACGATCCAGAAACACTGGATTTTAGAGGTTTTGTGCTTTTAACACTTGTACGTCAAACTAGTTGAGAAAAATGGGGTCCAAACACACCATTTTTGGGGATGTCTGGGGATCAGCCGGTGTTTTTCCACGGAAATTTATGTTCGGTCCAAAAAACGGCCCTGGAACCGGTTCTTTTCCGTCCGCATTGCGGAGGGGGTCCCCCCAATAGTACCCTACCCGCCCCGGCCTGGCAGTGTAGTTTCTGGGGGGGAGGGGGGCCCCCTCGGGTACGTCTGTTCCACCTCCATGGTACGCCTGTCCCACTGTTCCCCCTCCGGGTACGCCTGCTCCCCCAATTTTTACCTAATTTAGGCAAATTTTGGCCCAAAATAGGCATTTTTAGGCATAAAATGAGTGATTTTTAGGTCAATGTCGTCAAAAATCGCCAAAATACCCTTTTATTGAAATTTTTTTCCTAAAAGGGGCAAAAATGAGCCAAATTTTTGACCTCAAAAATGACTTTTGTCCAAATTTGGGTCCTCCTCCCCTACCGGGTCCCTCCCCCCCTTCCCTCCCAGGTGGGTACGTCTGTTCCCCCTCCGAAAAAAGGGGGTACCGCCTGTTCCCCCTCCGGACCAGGAACTACACTGCGGCCTCGTGCACTACCCCCCCCCCACCCGCTCCGATTTTTGCCCTCAAAATGCCCATTTTTCGTTCAACAATGCCCAAATTTCGACCGAAAACCCTTAAAGATGCAAAAAATCGCGCGCCACGCGCGATATACTGCATGTACTTTATAGCACATATGTAACTTGTGTGGTGCACTACATGCCCTGAAAAATCTTCCCCCTCCTCCAGGTAGACAACCCCACTACCTGCCCCGGATTTTTCCACCTATGTACCGTAAAAACCTAAAATACAGCCCACCGGAATAGAGCCCCCCCCGTAATACAGCCCCCCAAAAAGGGGTCAGTGAATTAATAGAGCCCCCCCGGAATAGAGCCCCCCCTAGGTAACATCCCCCATACAGTAGTGTATTAACGCTTGATAGGAGTTGGGGGGCGAGGTGCATATTGACGCTCAATCGCGTGCTTCGATTGATGTATCGAGTATTGCGCTTTGCCCACTGAAAAGAGTTGACGATTGAACTGACTGAAAAGAGAAGGGGTGCGCTTGATAGTGGTGCACATGTAACGCTTGATAGTGGTGCACAGGTACATTTATGCACGTTTGTTGTTCGTTCAGAGCACATAATACGCCTCTTATTGACGAATAGACACGAATAAATGCGATTACAAGCGAAAAAAACATCCTTTCAAACCCCTTTTTTGGGGTTTTCGGAGGGTATTTCTGGGAACATTTTTTCAGGTTCGGGTCAGTGAATTAATAGAGGCCCCCCGGAATAGAGCCCCCCCGTAATAGAGCCCCCAAAAATGGGGTCAGTGAGTTAATAGAGCCCCCCTTCTATTTAGGTTTTTACGGTAACCACCCGCCCCGCCAAAGCAGCCAGGGCACTGGTTGCGGACCAGTGTTGGAGGTACTCTGGAGCATAGGTTTTTTGACACTTTTTAGGCGCAATTTGCACCTAAAATTTCAGAATTTCGCCTTAAAATTGGAGGCTAGGTGCAACTTGCACCTATATTTTTCACATTTTGTTCACAAAACAGAATTCTAGGTGCAAGTTGCACCTAAAATTTGACATACTAGGTGCACCCAGTGATTCTGAAAAAAACTATGCTCTGGAGGGGGATACCTACTGTGCCAGGCGAGGGGGATACCTACTGTACTGGGGGGCTACCCCCACCTCCAACACTGTTGCGGACGGAAAAGAACCAGTTCCAGGGCCGTTTTTTGGACCGAAAATAAATTTCCCTAAAAAAACCGGCTCATCCCCAGACATCCCCAAAAATGGTGTTTTTAGACCCTATTTTTTCTACCAGCTTGACGTACAAGTGTTGAAAGCACAAAACTTCTAAAATCCAGTGTAATTACAACTCATTACTATTGTAATCAGTTTATCCTGCAGAGGCTCTGGCGGGAAGACTCATTATTTCTTTGAAAATAAAACGGATTAAACGGAATCCCCGTAATGAGTTTCCCCCCAGGGCCGTTTCCCAGGAAGACTCATTGCGCATGTTGTATGTGACCGGCGTGTATTCAGCCTAAGCCTAAGCCTAAGTTTAAGCCTGAGCCAAGACTGAAGCCAACATAAAGGCAAACTGCGCCAACACGAGCCCGATTTCGGAGGTGGTAGATTAGTGAAACATTCACACGTGGCTGCTGATTTGGGAGATGTTACACGTAGTGGAATACAACGTGGTGCATGAGGATTTCTCTTTCTTTGCGTTTTGCTAGTGCACCAACTCTGAAATCGGGCTCGTGTTGGCGTAGTTTGCCTTTACATGCCTAAACGTGAGCGTAAGCCTAATTCCTAAGCCTGAGCTCAAGCCTGAGCCCAAACATTGGTTCAGGACCAAGTTCCAGCTGGATTCCGTTTAATCCGTTTTATTTTCAAAGAAATAATGAGTCTTCCCCCAGCACGCAAAAATCCGTTTGATCCGGTTAATCCGTTTTATTTATAATGAGTCTTCCCGGCACGTTTCTGGATCGTTTCGATGTGTGACGCCAGCACTTTTTTGCGTTGTTTTCATTTTCGGATGTGCTTGTGATGTAATCTTGTTTTCTTTAGTTTTCGTTTTTTATTGGCTCGTCCATTTTCAAAAACTTCGTTCCCCAATCACACTCTTCAAGAACACTCTCGTCACTTTCGAACAAATTTTGCATTGAAATTGTTATATTTTTCGAAATTACGTTCTTAAGTCCTGGAAAAATATTTGGAAAAAATATTTGGTTTTTTGGGGGTATTTCTGGGAACAATTTTTCAGGTTCGGGTCAGTGAATTAATAGAGCCCCCCCCCGGAATAGAGCCCCCAAAATGGGGTCAGTGAATTAATAGAGCCCTCCCTGGAAAAAAGGAAAGAAAACGAAATTTTTTCCTTTTGTTTCCTACCGAACTCTGGCGAGTTGGCCGAAGATTTTGAATGAATTGCATTTGAAAGATTCGACTGATTTTCTAGCCAGCCGAAGGCGTCCACACCAGAGATTAGGAACGGGCCGGGTCAGGGTTGGATTAAAACATTTTTTATTATCGAACTTTTTTTTAACTTTTTTGAATTTTAAAATTTTTTTTTAAGATTTGCTTTTTTTAGTCCGGACCATAAAAATTACGTTCTCAATGTGAAAAATTGTTGATTTTTTTGTATGTATTGATTACGCTTCCGCTTCGGACTTGATTTAGCGGCAGCCGTTGAGTAATCTCCCTTATTGTATGATGTCCCGTGCACCACCTCAGCCGGACCCTGTTTACGAAGTTGACGCGCCAAAGTTTTTCGATTTCAATAGCGCCATGAACGAAAGTGACATTGCCATGGATTCGTGGTTTGATCATCGCGGTTAGTTTCACTGTTTTTTGTGGTTTTGAAGGTCGAAACTCTTGTTCTGTTTTTAAAAACTTAAAAAAATTTATTAGAAATATGATATTCCAGCGCAACATCTGGCACAAATCGGCTCTGACGACGCTGTTATTACATCGCCTGAATTGTTGGCTGTCGCTGGCTCGGTGATACCAACTGAGTTTATGGAGGAAACGGCTCAACAAGTGGCGCAAGAAGATCCGCCGGCGTTGAATAGTTAGTTCAGCAAAAAGGCTCAGGACACTTTGATGAGCGCGATCGGTATCAAACGTGGTGATGGTTTGGATTGCTAGTTCCCTTGGTCCTTCGTCACTTTTTTTACCAAGACATGCTTTTTTAATATTTACTGGCGCCCTTCGACCAGCGTGAAAGACCTTCATTTTGGATACGGAAAACAACTCACTGGTTCAAATTGTTGCTTCACTTGTTGTTTCAATTAAAAGTGTTTCAGTTAAACCTTTTCTTGGAACACAAAAAGTCACATGAGTGATCCGATCACCAAGTGTCACAAGTCATGCATAGTGTTCACCTGCAGCATCGGACAAGGAGAACCAGCAGTCGGAGCTGCCCACCGCCACCACGTCATCAGCCACAAGTGCATTCAGCTCCGACACCAGTCAGCCACCGCGCACCGTGTCCTCATCGTATCTGCTGCCCGGCCTCGTGCCCGTCAAATCACCCGACACCGTGCGAGCTGCTGGACCGAGGGTGCCGTTGAGTGAAATGATGATGACTGCTGCTGTCGCCTCGCCAAAGGGTACTGGGAAACAGGTACTATACGCCAGTGATGTGGTTGGGGGGTGGTATGGGGGTATTACCCCCCCCCCCCAACTGCTAGGTAGCTTTCTTGCTCCGAAACCCATACCCCCAAACTGGCTAGCTAGCTTTCTTGCTCCGGTCACCAAGTAAAAAAGTGTTGATTTTAGTGCCAAAATGACCATTTTATGGGCCAAAATAGTGAAATTCGTTCAAATTTTCTCGCACATGCACAAAAATACGCATTTTAAGGCTTATTTTAGCATAATTTCGACCAATTTTTTCAGCCCTGTTTTTGACTTCTGGACCAATACCCCCCAAATCGGGGTACCCGGCTAGCTAGCTAGCTTTCTTGCGCCGGACCCCTCGAGCTAGCTAGCTTTCTTGCTCGGACCAACTGCATCACTGACTATACCCTATACTATACTGTACCTTATTTTGGTCTAAGTTTAGTGGTAGCAAGCATTCTTCGGTTGGGCCTCAAAACCTAGTTTTCTGAGACTAGTAGCAACGAGCGAGCGAATGTCAAACGTTACGATCAGCCAGTAAATGTTAAGTTGAACTCTACCTAGCCGGACCAGACCAATCACCCAACCTACAATTGATGCAGTACACTAACTCCTGTCAGTCACTCATTGTCAGGTTCATTCCAGACAAGTCCAACGCGTAAGTCACCAGGCACAGTTGTGGCCAAAGTGCCTAGTCCCGGTCCACCGGGTCAAGTGGAAGTGTTGGAAGACGTCAAGCTGCCGGCAGTGGCTGACAAACCGGTCAACTATGCGCTCACACCACCGCCACCGATACTGGAACAACAACCCAATGTGGTATGTTTTGCGATTGCACTGCGGCTAGTATCAAACCACTTGGTGATGAGATAGGATTGGTTTTGGTCAAGTGACTTTTTGGTTTTATTCGCTTATTGGGAAATTTAGTGCTGGCTGATGTATCATTGGTTACGGATTCAAAATTACATAGCTACTTACTGGAACAACTTGTATGCTGGTCCAAACTAACTTGTGACATCGGTGTGACATAAACCCAGGTCTGCAATTGTAAAATGGTTGGTGACTTGCATTGTAGTTCCTGAGGGGTGGGGATCGCCCCGGTTCGGCTGTTGCCCCTCCCTCCACGGTACGCCTGCCCCCCTGCTCCCCAGTTTTTGCACTTTCAGTATCATACGTCATTGTGCATGTGCACTGAAAGGTTTGATATTTGATTCAGTTTGCAATGTCGAAATGTCGCGTCGAAAATTTTCGACATTATGTCCAGTGTTGTCGAATTTTTATCAAACCCAGGGTTGAAATCTCGCATGTCCAGTGTCGAAAAATTTCTGAAACGCCCAACCCCAGTATTAACAGTGCTGTGGTTGGGGCTGCGGGACTGCTGGTAGTTTTCTTGGTCCCCAATGTAGTGCCTGGTCCGGCGAAGCAATTAGTGCACCCAATCACTTTTTCGGAGCGGCGGTTACCCTTGGGGGAAAGAAGACCCAACTTGAAAAAAAAAGTACTTTTTGAGGTCGAAAATTTGGGGGTAGGCGGGCGCAGTGTAGTTTATGGTCCGGAAGGGGAACATGCGGTACCCCCCTTTTTGGAGGGGGAACAGACGTATCCACCTGGGGGGAAGGGGGGAGGACCCAAATTTGGAGAAAAGTCATTTTTTGAGGACGAAAATTTGACCCATTTTCCCCCTTTCTAGAAAAAATCTCAATAACAACGGTAGTTCGGCGATTTTTGACAACATTGACCTAAAAATTGCTCATGTTATGCCTAAAAGTGCATATTTTAGGCCTAAATTTGTCTATTTTAGGCAAAAATTTGGGGGAACATACGTACCCGAGGGGGACCCCCTCCCCCAGAAACTACACTGGGCAGGACAGCAGTCCTCCAGGGGACTATTCACACTGAGACCACCGAATCTACCAAACTACCAATCTATCTACCGAACCACCGTGGGTTTTGGCTGGCCTCAGTGTTGAAGGGGGGGAGGAGGGGGCCCCCTAGGTATCCCCCCGATGTTTGGCATAGCACAGTAGGTATCCCTCCGATTTTCACCCCGGTACAGTAGGTATCCCCCGATTTTGCCCAAAAGTGCCAATTTTTGACAAAAAATCCAAAATTAGCGTAAAATCAGTGGATTTTACCTTAAATTACCCAAGTACGACGTTTTCACACGATTCCACACGTAACAAAACATTGAAAATTTTAACCCATAAACCTAACCCCCAACCCAAAAACCTAACCCCAAAACCCCCCCCCCCCGAGGTACACAGCCCCGCCCCGGCCATCAGCTCTGGTACAGTAGGTATCCCCCATCTCCGAGCCCGGTACAGTAGGTACCCCCTCCAGAGTACCTCCAAAACCTTGAAAACCACTGATTTTACACTAATTTTGGCCACTTTGGTAAAAAATTGGCGCTTTTGGGGCAAAATCGTAGGGATATCTACTGTACCATGCCAAACATTGGGGGATACCTACTGTACCGTATGCCAAACATCGGGGGGATACCTACTGTGGCCAAACATTTTGTCAAACTGCTTTTCACAATTATGGGAATTATGCGATTTGCTGGTAGCGCCACAACAACACTGAATATAATATTGAACGCGCATTTGCAGCAGCTACCATCATCATCGTCTGCTTCAATCGAAATCGATCCAGCTCAATCGTCCATCAGTTGTCAATTTGTGCAGTTCAGTCTATCATTACCCATCGCTACGATGTTGTTGACGGCAGCTTCCGGGCTCGCGGCTGATACTGGCGCGGTTGGACAAGTTTTCCTTAATTTTTTAGGGATCGGCGTCGATAATGTAGACCGACACCCAATGTTGTTTCAAAAAAACAACGGTTAGTTATTTTTTGAAGAGACAGATATTCTGTTTTTTAAAATTAGAAACGAGTTTTTCGAGAAAAACAAAATGGGCTAATTCTTCCAAAAATGGCCTTTTTGAGGCATAAATTTTGGGTCAAGTGTCCCGAAATCGCGCCTGCGGCGCTTGGTTTCACCGCCAAAGTGACTCATAAAGCAGTGATGGACCTCAGGTGTTTTTAAATGATAAGTCAGTGCGTGCTTCTTCGGCACTATAGTTTTCTAAATCGTAGTCCCTCAAAATTCTTCTCTCACCAAAGCTGATGTTTGAACCGTAAGTGCGGGTGTCGGTTCCTAAAAAACCCGACATCTCTCTCTAACCCTATTCGGGTTTGTATGTCCATCATGTCGGATTTCAAACAACCTTCCATGATGCGCTACATTTTGAAAGTTGTTGATCGACTTTTTGTCTTTGATAATTTATTTTTCATTGTGTCACAGTGCACTGAGCGAGCACTGCCCACACTGAGGTTGCACCCAGTGAGCGAAATAATTTTCATTTCTCTGTCACACCAGTCTCTCGACTCCAGACATATGCACTGGTGCGCACAGTTTCAAGCGGACCATAGGGGCTAAAATTAAAATGGTTTTTATCCAATGCCTGTTTTATCTAATTAATTTTCTAAAATCACTAGGAAAAAAGCGCCGGAGGCATCGCCGTATACCTTGGTTGTGGTGACCACAAGTTGTCACTCAGTTTGTGATGTTATAATGGGTCAAAACAAGCACCTTGACCACAACGCAGCATTTCCGTCAGTTTCTGAATGGATCAAAACATGCGCCCTGTCCTTCATGAACTCTTTCACACAGGTTCTGATGATATAGTGGGTCAAAACAAGCCTGTTCGTTCACTTTGACGACAAGCAAGCTATGCGCCGCGCGCTCGCCGGGGAGTTACCATTGTTTGTGTCATCAAATGGGAGTTAAATGGGTCCTCGTTACCGCACGTCTGGATAAAATCCAGTGCAAAAATTGACAAAAAGTCCAACCTAGAGCACAATTCAATGCTGAAAAGAAGTTACCTCCATGAACAAGATCGGCGATCGTCTACGTAACACTAGTCAAACGACAATGATACCATCACGGGGTTATACTGTTTGCAACACGGACGACTTATGCAAATATCACAAGTTGCACCACTACGTTCCACAGTCTGTGAGACTGGTTGGACGCAGCGGTGTCGTTGAGAAATCGAAATTTTCCCATACCCAGCCCAATTTTCGGGAAATTTCCCATACATACCCCCAAAAATCAAAAAATTCCCATACCAGGGGGTTCTCCTAAAACTCAAAAATTTCCCATACCCGAGGGTGGGGATTTTGAAAAAATGACCCCAAAAATCTTCTAAAAGTGCCAAAAATTGGTCTAAAAAGTGCTTAAAACAGAGTTTTCTTGCGGCAGCAAACGATTTTTGACATTTTTAGACAAAAAATGGTCAATTTTGGTCCTTCTCGGGGTCAAAAAGTCATTTCTTACGGATGCTTGTTCCAAAGGTGAAAAATTTCCCATACCCCATACCCCCGGCCGATTTCTCATACCCCATACCAGGGGGTAACCCCCCCCAACCCCCCTAACGGCACCACTGGTTGGACGACTAGATTGTCACTAGCTTGGCTCAGCAACTTGTGACGCTAGTTGCACGGCTAGATTATCGCCAGTTGAATCACGACTGTAAGATCCGCAATTTATGACACAAGTTAGACGACTGCCAACTTAAATGAACCATGGCGTAAAACTTAAATGAACCATGGCACATGTTAGAATGTTGTTTTTTGACACACGACAAAGGATTGGACGAGCTTCTGCTCAATGTCTGCCTTGGTCGTGTGTCAATCATCCATCCGCTGTTAGGGCCATTTTCATAGGCTCGTGCTGTCTTTTAATGTTAGAATATTCCTCTTTCGACACACGGCAAAGGATTGGACGAGCTTCTGCTCAATGTCTGCCTTGGTCGTGTGTCAACTCATCCATCCGCTGTTAGAGCCATGTTCATAGGCTCGTGCTGTCTTTTTAGTGTTAGAATATTCCTCTTTCGACACACGGCAAAGGATTGGACGAGCTTCAGTTTCATAAGCTCAGCGCTAAAATGTTGTTCTTTCGACACACGGCAAAGGATTGGACGAGCTTCTGCTCAATGTCTGCCTTGGTCGTGTGTCAACTCATCCATCCGCTGTTAGGGCCATTTTCGCAGGCTCATGCTGTCTTCTTAATGTTAGAACGTTGTTCTTTTGACACACGGCAAAGGATTGGACGAGCTTCTGTTCAATGTCTGCCTTGGTCGTGTGTCAACTCATCCATCCGCTGTTAGGGCCATTTTCATAGGCTCATGCTGTCTTTTTAATGTTAGAATGTTGTTCTTTTGACACACGGCAAAGGATTGGACGAGCTTCTGCTCAATTAGTAGTAGTACTTTATTTCGTTTCAGACACGAAAAAGGTAAACATCAACAACCGCTCGAGGCGTGACAGTAACGACGAATACCTAGGTTTTTACAATTTAGTCGGCACCAATTACATAAAGAGTTGGAGTACAGTTGCATGAATATAATAATTCAATACTATAATGACAATATTACACAACTGACACACACAATAGTATTTACGCGCCACACCACAACACGATCTGAACATTATGCAATTTCAACTTTTCTTTCACATACAGTACACCTTCATCGCTGGACACCCATTTACAAAATTTTGAAAATTTGGACACAACAATATCAGCAGGCAAACAGTTGTACACATTGGACATCAATACAAGAGGTGAAGAGGACAAGACAGAATATTTGCATCTGGGTACCATAACAGCACGGGAATGATTGGAACGAGAACTTTTGCGATTTGACACAGTAGTTTTCAGTACAATGAAGCCAACAGGAAAATGACGGAAACCACAGACATACATGTGCATCAATTTCATACGCCTAGAGAAAACAATTGAGCTGATGGCGCGAACACCAAACAAATCAAGTAGGGTTGTATAATCAACATCACGATTCCAATTTCCGAGGAACAGACGAATACAATACTTTTGAGTTCGCTCAAACAAGTCACGATCACGATTATGGGTGGGATATACGGCTTCAATGGCGTACAAGAGAACAGATTGCAACAATGTAACATAGAAGTATCGACGAACATTCAATGAAACATCACGAAGCAACACACGATTCAAATATCCAGCATTACGTTTCACTCGAGCGCAAGTAATAGTAGCGTGATCAGACATATCAAATTTGGAATCAATAACAGCACCAAGATATTTATGTGATTGCACAACAGTGACAGGCTCAGCATTGACAGTAATAGTGGGAGCAGTCAGAAGTGGACTGGACCGAGTGAAATGTTGGATTTTGGTTTTGTTGGGATTGATTGTGAGTAGTTTTGATGAGAAATGCTCGGTGATTGAGTTCACGTCTGCCTGCAAGTGAGCACAGCATTGGTCGGTACGCATGACATGAATCAAAACAAGATCATCGGCAAACAATATAATTTCTCAATGTCTGCCTTGGTCGTGTGTCAACTCATCCATCCGCTGTTAGGGCCTTGTTCATAGGCTCATG
>JASAMV010008043.1:0-42260 GCA_030248065.1 Rhynchonema sp. JSB1_4 | reverse complement strand
CGTGGCCACGGGACTGTATGTTTCGAAAATTTTGACCTCCGCACTCACGTAAAATCTGTTTGCTGCACCTGAAAATAATCGAGGAAGATATCACTGAAACCAAGGTCGCGCGCAGCTTTGGATGGGGGGCTCTTTAAAAACGGTTTCTAGTTTGCTTCATTATATGTCTATAGTTTTGTTCACTTTGGTAATGTACAATATACAAAGGCCTAGATGTATAGTCCATCCATCAGCTCATGACACTTCGTCAGCTGAAAAGCTTGACAGGATCCAGTGCAGTTCCGGTTCCGGTTGGCTTACAAAAGAGAAAAGAAAGAGAAATCGGTTTTATTTAATTTTTGTGCGCCGTTTTGTCTGACAATGCCTTGCGGAGGAACAATTTTTCACAACGGAACCTGAACCTTCCAGACAAGAGTGCCATGAGCTGATGGATGGACTATAGCAGGCAACCGGTGTTCATCAAGCCCAGACTATTTGCAGTGGGTGTCGCACGGAGATGAACCTAGGAATGTCGTTCCGGTTTTGATGTGCGGCTGCGCAATGTTTTTGGTATGCTACAACACGCACTTGGTTAGTTCAAAAAAGGGAGCAGATTTCATGACAACTGGCTGCAAAAAATAGGTCCCTTTGCTTGCTTTGCCCAATTGTCAAGTATGTACCACACATGGCGATATCGAACTTGATGGTGGATCAAATACCTGACAACTTTTTTTTGGTTTTTCTCCTCTTACAAAAAATGTACAGGTTCCCCATAAAACATCGCAAAGCAACTCAATTCAATTCCTAAATCTAGATATAATGCCTAGTCACCATTATCTGCAACACTTTGCCACAAACAAACGCCGTCAACGATCATTTGATTAGTTATTGAACCCTGTTGTTGGTCACAGAGCTGAAGGAAGCTGGTCACGTTAGGCACCACTCCCGAAAGGAAAACAACACTTCAGGAGCACCACACGACTAAGAATACACATACCTCGGTATTCACCACAGGAGTTCGCGTACTTAATAACAAGCCCAGAACCGATGTTGTACCAAGCACTCTGCACGTGTTTGTCAAGGTTCTCATGCTGCGCAATGTGTTGCACACACCACGTGGACCATAGACACACATGGCCAGCTGGCTGATGTTACACCATGCATGCATTATATAAAAACATTTTGACATGTGTTCTCCGCTGGTTCTCGTTATCCTTAACTATGCGAACTCTATCAGAACCGTTCCGAGCTCGTTCTCGTTAACTACGTGAACTTGATCAGAACGCGATTAGAACTCGTTCTTGTTAACTGCGCGAACACCTGTGGTGAATACCGGGGATTTTATCAGGTTGCGGCTCCGCTGGAGGTGAGGCGCATGAAGATGAGGGAACACGCACAACAGATGTTCTCAACGTTTGTCATTGAGGAAACTGGATGCAAGATGAATTGGGGGTTGGTCTTCAGTTTTTCGGTAGACAAATCTACATACACTAGTTTTCCTTTTGTCTCCAGAAACTTTTGCATGCCTGCATATAGAGTCGTTTACGCAGATGTGAAGAGTGCATATCAGACTTGTATAGATAAATGCAAGCACAGATGATTTGGTCAAACCTCGATGGCTAGTCAAACCTCTATATCCTGCAGCTGAAATTTGCGTTGAAAATTCATGCCTCGTAATTTTCGGTTTGTTCACGCGTTAGTGAATCGGAATTTCGGCATGAAACATGAGTCCCAGATCATGTGACCTGCAGCTTGATTGAACATCTTTCTGCACGCTTTTCCCCAACAAAACAATGCACGCTAATTCAAGAACCTGCCTTTGCAGAGACTACAAACGGCATCATGCACAAGCCATCAGCCACATCGTGTGGCTGGCTGGCCAAATTCACTTCTTGGAGATGTGCGAAGCAGAAGCGAAGAACTTCAGACACAACGTAATCCGAAAAGTCTACATATCGCTACAGTTGGTGATCGCTAATGTTTTAGTTGTATAACCGAGCTTGCCATTGATCAACCATCGAAATCAAATCGACAATCAATCAATCATTTAATCAAAAATAAAACCAATAAAGCCATCAGGCACTAAATCAATCGATTCTGTTTCAGAACTCGACAAGCGCCCGAGGACAACAAGAAATCCTCCATCCAACATCTGTCCTACAGTTGAAACGATACATTTGGAAATGAAAAAAAGAAAGTGATACATAATATTGCCCAATAGTAATAATAATGGCTCATGCAAAAGTGAGTGTATAACACCTGGATCATATTATCTTGCTTTGACTGCTTTTGGTGACGACACGATCGCGATTAAACCTGACACTGTAATGATAATTAAAAGTGATTGAAAGAGAAACGTTGTGGCGTCTATGCAAATATAAAATTTAATTGGGTTACGCGCTTCGGTGACTGTCAACAAACCGGCCGATTGGCGGCGCGCGGACAATTTTCGGCTGGGCTCGAAGGCTGCTCGATCTCGAAAATTTAGGCTGGGACACAACTATAATCCTGTATCATTGCCTCAGTCTGTATGAACAGTTACACTTGGCGAGCACGCCGTAAAAATAACGACCCAAAATAACGCAACAATTGTTTCGCAGTGTTTTGTTCGAAATGTTCGTTTTACAACATAACTTTTCAAAATTTTAATTACCTTCCCCTTAAGGAATCCTGATCGGATACTTAGCCTCATCGCTCAGCCCATTTCAGCCCATTTTGGGCAACTTTTTTTATTAAAAAAAATGCAAAATCTGAGTTTCAAAAAAAATTTTTTTTTAACAAATTTTTTTTTAATTAACCACTTTTTTTGAAACAACCCTGTGCAAAAGTGAGTGTATAACACCTGGATCATATTATCTTGCTTTGACTGCTTTTGGTGACGACACGATCGCGATTAAACCTGACACTGTAATGATAATCAAAAGTGATTGAAAGAGAAACGTTGTGATGTGACTTTTGTACCTGGGTACAAATTGTAGCGTTTTTTTGTAAGAACTTACAATTTGTATGAAATAGAAAGCGCTCCCTGGTTAGAAGGGGCTTTAAGCCAGCCCTGAAGCACCTGTAGATTTGCGATGAATGATCAATAGATTGATGGTGGCCACAACTGGAACCGCTTGGCGATTCTAATGATCTTCAATTCAACAATATCCGAGCTGCTACTTTTAAAAGACCACAAAAGTGAGGGTACTTTTGATACACTCGTGGTTTCAGCACGCCACGCTTTTCGTATGTTACACATGAATCGTATTGCCACGCACGTTGTGGACAAACTGTGTTTTCGTTGCACAGATTATCTTTTCGCCGAAGAAAACAGTTTTGACGACACCAGAAATCTTCCTAATCATCAACAACCATACCAGCTATATGATGTATTTGAACAAAATTCGTTTGCTGATGCTGTTCACACTGTTTATGCTGAACATCGCGTTGATCATATTGAAGGACTTTATCAAGGTAACGTCTCACTCAATTTATTGTTTTAGAGCAGGGTGGGCAATAAGAATTGTAAGGTGCCTGTATTGGGGCGATTTATAAATTCAAAAGATTTTCGTTCACGTAGCAAAAATGTATAGATTGCATGTTTTAACAGCGCGACGGACACCGGATGTCAGCGCTAAATTATTTGAAATTGATATCTTTTAAGTCACCGAAAGCGCATTGATACAGTCCCTGGCGAATTATGTGGCCACGCAGCACCGCTCTCGCGCGCTAGAGGCGTTGTGCATATAAAGATACGGCAGGGGCACAAAAATTGTGTGTCTATGCGCAAGACAAACCAAACGCGCGAGCAGCTCGCTAATCGATCGATAATCAAGTAAAAATGCTGTAGCAACCGAACGGCTGGGTGAAAAGTGATTAAATTTCGTTGAAGGTACCCTCAGACAATGAACATTTCAATGGTCAAGCCTTATCTACATGCGACACATTGTATTCTTGTAGCTTCTAATCAAATCAATTTTGCTGAATTTTCGCACTGGTAATGCGGCTGCATCTTTATGTGCACAACGCCCCCAGCGCGCGACTAGCGCGCGAGAGCATATTGCTGCGTGGCCACGGGACTGTATGTTTCGAAAATTTTGACCTCCGCACTCACGTAAAATCTGTTTGCTGCACCTGAAAATAATCGAGGAAGATATCACTGAAACCAAGGTCGCGCGCAGCTTTGGATGGGGGGCTCTTTAAAAACGGTTTCTAGTTTGCTTCATTATATGTCTATAGTTTTGTTCACTTTGGTAATGTACAATATACAAAGGCCTAGATGTATAGTCCATCCATCAGCTCATGACACTTCGTCAGCTGAAAAGCTTGACAGGATCCAGTGCAGTTCCGGTTCCGGTTGGTTACAAAAGAGAAAAGAAAGAGAAATCGGTTTTATTTAATTTTTGTGCGCCGTTTTGTCTGACAATGCCTTGCGCAGGAACAATTTTTCACAACGGAACCTGAACCTCCCAGACAAGAGTGCCATGAGCTGATGGATGGACTATAGCACGCAACCGGTGTTCATCAAGCCCAGACTACCAGCAGTGGGTGTCGCACGGAGATGAACCTAGGAATGTCGTTCCGGTTTTGATGTGCGGCTGCGCAATGTTTTTGGTATGCTACAACACGCACTTGGTTAGTTAAAAAAAGGGAGCAGGTTTCATGACAACTGGCTGCAAAAAATAGGTCCCTTTGCTTGCCTTGCCCAATTGTCAAGTATGTACCACACATGGCGATATCGAACTTGATGGTGGATCAAATACCTGACAACTTTTTTTGGGTTTTCTCCTCTTACAAAAAATGTACAGGTTCCCCATAAAACATCGCAAAGCAACTCAATTCAATTCCTAAATCTAGATATAATGCCTAGTCACCATTATCTGCAAAACTTTGCCACAAACAAACGCCGTCAACGATCATTTGATTAGTTATTGAACCCTGTTGTTGGTCACAGAGCTGAAGGAAGCTGGTCACGTTAGGCACCACTCCCGAAAGGAAAACAACACTTCAGGAGCACCACACGACTAAGAATACACATACCCCGGTATTCACCACAGGAGTTCGCGTACAACAGATGTTCTCAACGTTTGTCATTGAGGAAACTGTATGCAAGATGAATTGGGGGTTGGTCTTCAGTTTTTCGGTAGACAAAGCTACATACACTAGTTTTCCTTTTGTATCCAGAAACTTTTGCATGCCTGCGTATAGAGTCGTTTATGCAGATGTGAAGAGTGCATATCAGACTTGCATAGATAAATGCAAGCACAGGTGATTTGGTCAAACCTCGATGGCTAGTCAAACCTCTATATCCTGCAGCTGAAATTTGCGTTGAAAATTCATGCCTCGTAATTTTAGGTTTGTTCTCGTGTTTAGTGAATCGGAATTTCGGCATGAAACATGAGTCCCAGATCATGTGACCTGCAGCTTGATTGAACATCTTTCTGCACGCTTTTCCCCAACAAAACAATGAACGCTAATTCAAGAACCTGCCTTTGCAGAGACTACAAACGGCATCATGCACAAGCCATCAGCCACATCGTGTGGCTGGCTGGCCAAATTCACTTCTTGGAGATGTGCGAAGCAGAAGCGAAGAACTTCAGACACAACGTAATCCGAAAAGTCTACATATCGCTACAGTTGGTGATCGCTAATGTTTTAGTTGTATAACCGAGCTTGCCATTGATCAGCAATCGAAATCAAAGCGACAATCAATCAATCATTTAATCAAAAATAAAACCTATAAAGCCATCAGGCACTAAACCAATCGATTCTGTTTCAGAACTCGACAAGCGCCCGAGGACAACAAGAAATCCTCCATCCAACATCTGTCCTACAGTTGAAACGATACATTTGGAAATGAAAAAACAGAAAGTGATACATAATATTGCCCAATAGTAATAATAATGGCTCATGCAAAAGTGAGTGTATAACACCTGGATCATATTATCTTGCTTTGACTGCTTTTGGTGACGACACGATCGCGATTAAACCTGACACTGTAATGATAATCAAAAGTGATTGAAAGAGAAACCTTGTGGCGTGTCTGTAAATTCTTGTCTGTCTCGCGCAGTTCCAACAAGAGTTGGCCGGCCATTGGGTGGAAGCGAAAGTCGCCAAGGAAGCATTTGTGTTGCATTTGTGCAACAACGGAACCTGTTGGAAGAAGGAGAACTGTAACGTTGGATCAGCTGCTGCAGAAGGGAGATGAATTTGCATCATAGAGAAGGCTTTCATCTGGATTTGTATTGAAAAAAACTTCGGTGCGAACACCAATTAGATGTGTGGGTTGTGTTTTACTGGTTCTAACTTTGTGATACCTTTGCTTGAATTCTTTAGTCTGTTAGTATGTTGCGTGTTCTTGCGTTGTGTATGCTGTGTCTGTGTTACATGTTCATGTCCATTATGTGTTCTGTGTGTATGCAATCGGTGAATGTGAATGGTTTAGCAACTAAACATAAATTTGATGTACTAATCGTGCATCGTGCAACGCCCGAGCCACAACCCGATGTGCTGTGCGTTCAAAAAACCAAGTTGGACGACCAAGTGACATTGTCACTGTACAAATACTTTGGTTTTCCTCGTCGTGCAATTAAACGGCGCAGCACATTGAGACATTTTTCAGTTGACAAATCAATGGCTGTCTCCTGATGCACTGGTCTGCTCGAAAAACATGACAACAACGCAACCCAAACCTTCATGAATGTCTCCGATACACGATTTTCTTTCACGTTATATTGGTCTGGCGTAATCGATTTCGGCGCCTTCAAGCGAACGAGACACTCGTTCAGCTGGTAGCGGCGGACACTTTGGCAATTTGTATGCTCTGCCCTTCAACTTGCGACACAAAACACATGTCACTATCACTTTGCGAACCTCAGTTCGGCGGGACACAATCCAATACTCATGCCGTATTTCCATCAGCGTTTGCTGAACACCGTTGTGCATGCAACGTTCGTGGTATTTCATCACGAACAATTCGATGAAGTTTGTCTTCATCGGAATCCTGATCGGATACTTAGCCCCATCACTCATCTGTGCATTTGTACACCGACTTTTCGGATGCAACAGAGCGTTTTGATCGACATACAAAGCGAACTGTTCGACGTACACCTTGGCCAACGTCACTTCTTTGGCTGTCAGAAAGCCTTTTTCTTTCATCGTTTGCTTGACTCGTTCCAATAAATGTTGCTCTTGCAACGTTTCAGCCGTCTATTTTGACAACACACGCGCCTTGAGATGACGCAGAACGTACACGGTCGACATCACCAACCGATCACACCAGCTGAATCTTTTGAACGGAATCACACTCGTTTGAAAGTCACACTGAGCCTTAACTTTGATGTTGCCTGGATGGCAGTGCCGTGTGTTCGTGATCCGTAATCGCTTGAAAGAAAACATTGATTTGATTGAAGATGCTTTGAAGGAGCAAGAAGGGGAACATAATGAACGTTAATTTTGCTGTTTTTGTTACTGATCGTGTTCTGAATAAAATTGCTAACCCACTTGATTCCGTGTTTTAAGGTACGACTCTGAGTAACTCTGAGTTTTTGGGAGTTTACTCTGAGTGACTCGGAGCAGGGGTCAGAATCACCGATTTCAGGAGTGGTGTTTCATTTTTTTTGTGAAGAAAAATGCGTAGGTCTATTTCCGTGTTTTCGGGTACGACTCTGAGTGACTCTGAGTTTTGTGAGTTTACTCGGAGTGACTCGGAGCAGGGGTCAGTATGCCCGTTTTCAGGCGTTGTATTTTTTTGCGAAAAAGGATGTGTAGGTCCATTTCCGTGTTTTCGGGTACGACTCTGAGTGACTCTGAATTTTGTGAGTTCACTCTGAGTGACTCGGAGCAGGGGTCAGAATGCCGGTTTTCAGGCGTTGTATTTTATTTTGGGCGAAAAAGGATGTGTAAGTCCATTTCCGTGTTCTCGGGTACGACTCTGAGTGACTCTGAGTTTTGTGAGTTTACTCTGAGTGACTCGGAGCAGGGGTCAGAATGCCGGTTTTCAGGCGTTGTATTTTTGGCGAAAAAGGATGTGTAGGTCCATTTCCGTGTTTTCGGGTACGACTCTGAGTGACTCTGAGTTTTGTGAGTTTACTCTGAGTGACTCGGAGCAGGGCCCAGAATCACCGATTGTGGATAAATGGTGTGCTATAATTTGTTTTTTTTGTGTGAAGAAGATGTGTAGGTCCATTTCCGTGTTTTGAGGTACGACTCTGAGTGAATCTGAGTTTTGGGCGTTTGCTCTGAGTGACTTGGAGCAGGGGTCAGAATTGGAGTTTCCAAGAGTGCTGTTATCTGTGTTTTCTTGCGGCGAAACATCACCCAGCTGGCCTTCTTTGTGTCTATGGTTATACACGTGGGCACGTCTGACGAAATGTTTCATTTTCGTTCTCCGAGTTCCTTTGTCCGATTGAGTTGAAGTTTTCAGAGTTGATGGTCAACAGGTCGTGGTCCATCGTGTTAGAAAATGACGCACAATAAACGACGCAGGAAAAATGACGCATGACAAAAATGACGCATTAAAAGGAAAAATTCGGGTTTCAAGGGCGAGGCTTACATTTAAACATCACAACAGCTACCGTAACCCAAATTTTGAATTTCCCGCGCTTATTCCCACGTTTATTCCCACGTTACGCCTACCCATCACACTATAGTCCGATCCTGCCCTGCGGACCAGGTCATCTCCCAAAATCACGTTGCGGACCAGGTCAACTCCCAGACGCCTATCCTTAACCATTGCGGACCAGAATGCCCTCTAAGCTTAGGCTTACGCCTAAACATCACACCATAGTCCGATCCTGTCCTGCGGACCACGTCATCTCCCAAAATCACGTTGCAGACCAGGTCAACTCCCAGACGCCTATCCTTAACCATTGCGGACCAGGTCAACGTCCAGACGCCTATCCTTAGCCATTGCACACCAGGTCAACGTCCAGACGCCTATCCTTACCCATTGCACACCAGGTCAAGGGGGTATACTACTTATATTGCAGAATTTTCGGTACTCAATGGTACCCTCGTCAGGGCTAAAACAACAAGAGGAAGAGAGGGACTGGTTGTCACACCACACCATTTTTAAAATTATTCTGTGATCTGAATTTGGTGCTGTTCGTCTCTCAAAGACACACAACAACACACTGAGCCTTGTCTGTCACGCTTGTCGCATGCAAAATATTTACCGGCTCATTTTGTTTCTCTACTTCGACACGAATACGTTTCAGCTCATCGACAGTAATTGGCTGCATGCCATCCGATACAGGCCATTCCGACTCGAATTTGGCCCGGAACTCAGGCCCATGCCTGAATATAAGGACAAAAGGACTCTTATTAACTGCTAGCTTTTTATTACTTCTTTATCGCATTCCTTTCCGTAAATCCAACTGCACGGTACTGAACAAGCAACGCTAAATCACACATTATAAGCATTCACATGCGTTGTACGTGGGTTTTCTAGGCCCGCGCACTCTTGCCAGAAACAACATAAGCGTGCACAAATATCGTCACGACGCCCACGTGTATACAGGACGAGTGCAAAGCTTGCTGTTATCCTGGTGAGAAGGGGCTTTAAGCCAGCCCTGAAGCATCTGTAGATTTGCGATGAATGATCAATAGATTGATGCTGGCCACAACTGGAACCGCTTGGCGATTCTAATGAGCTGCAATTCAACAATATCCCAGTTGCTACTTTAAAAAGACAACAAAAGTGAGGGTACTTTTGATACACTCGTGTATTCAGCACGCCACGCTTTTCGTATGTTTCACATGAATCGTGTTGCCACGCACTCAAATGTCGAAAAGCTGTTGTGGACAAACTCTGTGTTTTCGTTGCACAGATTATTATCTTTTAACGCCGAAGAAAACAGTTTGACGACACCAGAAATCTTCCTAATCATCAACAACCATACCAGCTATGATGTATTTGAACAAAATTCGTTTGCTGATGCTGTTCACACTGTTTATGCTGAACATCGCGTTGATCATATTGAAGGACTTTATCAAGGTAACGTCTCACTCAATTTATTGTTTTAGAGTAGGGTGGGCAATAAGAATTGTAAGGTGCCTGTGTTGGGGCGATTTATAAATTCAAAAGATTTTCGTTCACGTAGCAAAAATGTATAGATTGCATGTTTTAACAGCGCGACGGACACCGGATGTCAGCGCTAAATTATTTGAAATTGATATCTTTTAAATCACCGAAAACCGGGGATTTATTGCGCATCGATACAGTTCCTGGCGAATTATGTGGCCACGCAGCAACGCTCTCGCGCGCCAGCGCGCGTGACTGAGGCGTTGTGCATATAAAGATACAGCAGGGACACAAAAATGGTGTGTCTGCGCAAGACAAACCAAACGCTCGAGCAGCTCGCTAATCGATCAATAATCAAGTAAAAATGCTGTAGCAACCGAACGGCTGGGTGAAAAGTGGTTAAATTTTGTTGAAAGTACCCTCAGACAATGAACATTTCAATGGTCAAGCCTTATCTACATGCGACACATTGTATTCTTGTAGCTTCTAATCAAATCAATTTTGCTGAATTTTCGCACTGGTAATGCGGCTGCATCTTTATGTGCACAACGCCCCCAGCGCGCGACTAGCGCGCGAGAGCATATTGCTGCTTGGCCACGGGACTGTATGTTTCGAAAATTTTGACCTCCGCACTCACGTAAAATCTGTTTGCTGCTCCTAAAAATAATCGAGGAAGATATCACTGAAACCAAGGTCGCGCGCAGCTTTGGATGGGGGGGCTCTTTAACGGTTTCTAGTTTGCTTCATTATATGTCTATAGTTTTGTTCACTTTGGTAATGTACAATGTACAAAGGCCTAGGTGTATAGTCCATCCATCAGCTCATGACACTTTGTCAGCTGAAAAGCTTGACAGGGTCCAGTTCAGTTCCGGTTCCGGTTGGCCTACAAAAGAGAAAAGAAAGAGAAATCGGTTTTATTTAATTTTTGTGCGCCGTTTTGTCTGACATTGCCTTGCGGGAGGAACAATTTTTCACAACGGAAACCTGAACCTCAGAACGCCCAGAACCGATGTTGTACCAAGCACTCTGCACATGCTTGTCAAGGTTCTCATGCTGCGTAATGTGTTGCACACACCACGTGGACCATAGACACACATGGCCAGCTGGCTGATGTTACACCATGCATGTATTATATAAAAACATTTTGACATGAGTTCTTCGCTGGTTCTCGTTATCCTTAACTATGCGAACTCTATCAGAACCGTTCCGAGCTCCTCTCTGTTAACTACGCGATCTTGATCAGAACGCGATTAGAACTCGTTCTTGTTAACTGCGCGAACATCTGTGGTGAATACCGGGGATTTTATCAGGTTGCGGCTCCGCTGGAGGTGAGGCGCATGAAGATGAGGGAACACGCAAAGCAGATGTTCTCAACGTTTGTCATTACAGAAACTGGATGCAAGATGAATTTGGGGTTGGTCTTCAGTTTTTCGGTAGACAAAGCTACATACACTAGTTTTCCTTTTGTCTCCAGAAACTTTTGCATGCCTGCATATAGAGTCGTTTATGCAGATGTGAAGAGCGCATATCAGACTTGTATAGATAAATGCAAGCACAGATGATTTGGTCAAACCTCGATGGCTAGTCAAACCTCTATATCCTGCAGCTGAAATTTGCGTTGAAAATTCGTGCCTCGTAATTTTAGGTTTGTTCAAGTGTTTAGTGAATCGGAATTTCGGCATGAAACATGAGTCCCAGATCATGTGACCTGCAGCTTGATTGAACATCTCAGGCGGTACGAGTTGTCGTCGGATAGGTACCTCAATTTGTATGGGTAAAAACCATACATCTTTCTGCACGCTTTTCCCCAACAAAACAATGAACGCTAATTCAAGAACCTGCCTTTGTAGAGACTACAAACGGCATCATGCACAAGCCATCAGCCACTTCGTGTGGCTGGCTGGCCAAATTCACTTCTTGGAGATGTGCGAAGCAGAAGCGAAGAACTTCAGACACAACGTAATCCGAAAAGTCTACATATCGCTACAGTTGGTGATCGCTAATGTTTTAGTTGTATAACCGAGCTTGCTATTGATCAACCATCGAAATCAAATCGACAATCAATCAATCATTTAATCAAAAATAAAACCAATAAAACCATCAGGCACTAAATCAATCGATTCTGTTTCAGAACTCGACAAGCGCCCGACGACAACTAGAAATCCTCCATCCAACATCTGTCCTACAGTTGAAACGATACATTTGGAAATGGAAAAAAGTAAGTGATACATAATATTATTGCCCAATAGTAATAATAATGGCTTATGCAAAAGTGAGTGTATAACACCTGGATCATATTATCGTGCTTTGACTGCTTTTGGTGACGACACCATCGCGATTAAACCTGACACTGTAATGATAATCAAAAGTGATTGAAGGAGAAACGTTGTGGCGTGTCTGTAAATATAAAATTTAATTGGGTCACGAGCTTCGGTGACTGTCAACAAACCGGCCGATTGGTGGCGCGTGGACAATTTTCGGCTGGGCTCGAAGACTGCTCGATCTCGAAAATTTAGGCTGGGTCACAACTATAATCCTGTATCACTGCCTCATTCTGTATGAACAGTTACACTTGGCGCGCACGCCGTAAAAATAATGACCCAAAATAACGCAACAATTGTTTCGCAGTGTTTTGGTCGAAATGTTCACTTTACAACATAACTTTTCAAAATTAATTACCTCCCCCTTAAGGAAGAGTGTGACCATCAGCGCGTCGTATCCCTCATATTTTGGGTGGCGCGCGCTATTTCGGTCATTATATTGCGCAGCGCGCATCAGCCGCGCTTGTAGGATTAAGACACCAATAGCCCCTATCACCATTTCAGCAGTTTTAGGTTGCAGGTTAAAAGACACTTACCTAGGTAACATCAGTGTGTGACCCTCGCGTGCACGGTGACACTGCTGCTGGATCAAGTGTGAACTGCCAATCCCTCCGCTTGGTGACTGTGAACTGTGAATATGCGTGGATGCATTCTGAAAACGTGATTCTCTTGTATTGAATTCAGAAGTAGAGACTCGTTTCGTCGCTGGCAGTCAGAGGATATTTTGTATTGTTTTGTTTCGTTTCGTCGTCGCGCCCTTTATTTTATTTCCGTTTCATGAACCGTTCTAACCCCGGATAAAGTATGCTGATCTAGCGCAAGAGGGGTTCAGTTCGAGCAGAGCGAGAACTGCAGGAATTTCTGCAGCCAGCTGAATTGGCTGGCTTGTTTACCTTGTATTCTGTGTGTGCCATTATTTCAGGTCAAACCTTCTCCTTTGAGTGTTCTCCTCCTTCTTCTCAGGTCAAAGCGTAAAAACCGTTGACCTTTGCATTTTGGTGAACGTTGACTAAATTGGTGTGCCCATTTGTCCAAGTTGTGCGGAGAAAGCCGTCTTTTTGAGCCGAGCACGAATAATCGGTTGATGTGCTATAATAACGCCATGTCAAGGCGCATCTGTTCTTCGCATATTTTCTTCTCAAGCTGCCAAGACCGAGACAAGCGGGACGGCTGCGCGAGAGGCTGTTTCTGCAAAACGGGATTCGTGAGGCGCCATTATTATGGCCGTGGCACCTGTGTGCCAAAGGAAGATTGCGTTGACTAGTCGAAAATATGGTTATCGGCAATGGAATGAAATGCATCATCATGAAAAATACTTTCTAACCCCATCAACCATTGGGTACTGATTATTTATTATTATTTATTATTAACGTTATTAACTGAAACTGACATTAGCGATGTGCTGGAGAACGAAAATGAACCTTGTTAAAAAGTGCGCTGGGTGCTGTCTTGTGGTCGTGCTTTGCACAAAAGAGATAGATCAATAACGATACGATTTAGCCTTGTGGGCACGCACTGCGCTAGATGTGCCCACAAGGCTAAATCTTATCGTTATTGAACCTTGTTAAACGAGGAAATGGTTCGCGCAGTGCAGTGGTTTAAAAAAATTTATTAAAAAATTTAAAAAAAAATTTCTTTTAAAAATTCGTTCCAAAAGCTTAAAAATTTTTTTCATTATTTCAAAATTCGAAAATTTCACTATTTTTTTTTGCTGCGAGGGTGCATTGAGTGCCATAATCGTTGTTTTGTGGCATCTAGATATGGTGCACACACTCACAGGGCCTCTCATAGGACTACACACGTACATGTGACTGGGTGCGCATTTATTTATTCATGTCCCAGACCCGAAAGGAGTGATTCGATGTAATATTCACTCTAATTTCACTCTATGTGCAGCTTATTTGCATTGGTCGTGTATTGGTCGCACAATGATCATATAAGAATTAATCAAATCAATCCTGGTTTTCAAGTTCGGTCACTCTTAACCATTGTGCTATTTGGGATTCTCACAAAACATTTTCAGCTAAAAATAATCTAGCAGATCAACCACGTTGCCACTGATCTGAAACACTCTCTTTACTACATGCTTTGTGTGCGATCACGCAACGCAACGTCATTGCCCCTTCACTTTCCTGCTTTACAATTCAGGAAAAAAAATTGACCAATTCCTATAAAGTCATTGTGCGACCAATACCTAGACGCAATGATTTCACCCAAAATTCCCATTCCGAATATCAGAAAGCCATATCATCACACCCGCACCACCTGGGAAGGGTACGGGTGTGTATTGAACCTGACTATGGTTGGTACTTATCGACTATTGGATAGCATGGTTTTCGTATCACCTGCGCTCTATGCACTTAGAACACATTATGAAACAAAAATACCCCTATTTTGTACTTGAGCGCTCTTTTTATCGTGTTGGGCAGATTTTGGCTGGAATAAAAAAATTGTTTTTTGAATTAAAATTTTTTTTAAAAAATGGGGTTCGAATAAAAAATTTTTTTTATTAACCACTGGTGCAGTGTTCATGTGTCTGCATGTGATGATAGGAGCAGATCATATGCTGCCTGTGCGGGCTATCGACATCGTGCTATGCCTGGAAAACGAAATAGTTGCGAGACGTTTTGTCGACCAAATCCTGAGATTGTCATTGTGTTGGGTGATAAACATGTGTTGACCGAAAATAATGGGGTAACAACATGAAAGGCCGTATTTACGACGCCACGCAAGCGAGTTGCTGATTGGCATGCATGCATTCACGTACGCTTGCCCGCATTTACAATGGGCGCGCTCGTCATCAGCAACCTTGCTAAAGCGTTAAAGTGCAAGGGACATAATTCATATTTGCAAAATGGGACCATTTTTTATTGCTGGAAGTGAAAGCCGCAATCAAGGTGACCATCCTTCAAAAAGAAGTACCGTCGAAAAGTGTCAAATGAACTGTCAAAAAGTGTGCCAAAGGTGCACCTCTGGGAGTATAGGCACCAACTGATCTAGCCGCCCCCCGTACATGATTTTCAGGCATCGTACGGAAGCAGCACATCACCGAACATCCCCAATGTGCATAGTCTTATATATGTAATCATCGAAACATTTTCAGTTCGATGTGTCAACAAGTGTCAACGGATCGGAAGTTAAATGAAAATGTTTCGGTGATTACATATATAAGACTATGCACATTGGGGACGCAACAGAAGGTGGTCCACCAAAGCTATCGACCTCTACGAGTGGACACCGACACTGGTGCACTTCAATGAAACATAAACCAATACGGCAAATTTGACCGGTTCCAGAACCGGTTTCAGAATCGCGAAATGAGCCTTTTTTGAAGGACTTATGATTTTTCAACTTACTCCGTCGGTGTGACGATCATATCGTGCAACATCGATTTTCCAACTTCGTTCGTTCGGTGATGTGCTGCTTCCGTACGATGCCTGAAAATCATGTACGGGGGGCGGCTAGATCAGTTGGTGCTTATACTCCCAGAGGTGCACCTTTGGCACACTTTTTGACAGTTCATTTGACACTTTTCGACGGTACTTCTTTTTGAAGGATGGTCACCTTGATTGCGGCTTTCAGTTCCAGCAACAAAAAATGGTCCCATTTTCCAAATATGAATTATGTCCCTTGCACTTTAACACGCTAACCGGCGAAACTCGTTTGCATTCACAATGCCCGTTGGTTCGTGTGGATACCCCTTGTCAGTCATACTTCACAGTTTTTAACATGTTCTTTATGTGGCGGCGAATAGATACACACCGCGTATTACAAGCCCGAGAATATTATACGCTGTCCACACGTGCTATTGTCCCTGCAGCGTAACGTTATACGAGGAGAAAATTGTGTGTATGCGCTGCGGTGCATATCGTTCGGTTTGTGAAGTGGTTAGTGCGGCCACTGTGCTCGTTCCTGTAGCTCAGTTGGTAGAGCGCCTGACCGGTTGGGAGGTCGGAGGTTCGAGCCCTCTCAGAAACATTGTTTGGTGGTCGCAAATCGACATTTACGGGGTTTTGTAGGCTAAATGATACACACATAGAGATGTAAGAGATTCAAACGACTAAAATGCTCTTACTTTGAAACAGCTGCGACAGAGGACAGATGAGAACAAAATCCACGAAAATGGGCAGAAAAGTGAAGGCACATTGAAGTGACGTCTGGTAGAAAGTTAATCCCCGTGTTCCGCAAAATTTGATGCTGAATGTGGAATCCGGCGATACACGCAAAACGCGAAAAGATTATTGATAATCTGACAAATGAAAAATAAGAAGTATTTCCAGATTCCCGTTTCCACATTCAACCTGCGCTCTCCCTTAGAACCAAGTGGTAAACACGGGGAACTGTGGTTTGGACTAAAGGGCGCGTATAGATTGAACTGGAAATATTTCTGGAGCAACAATTTTTTATTCTATGTCCGAAAGCCAGAAATATCTTCAGCTTATCTATACGCAAAACTGGAGATATTTCTGGAGCCATGTTTTTTATTCTATGTCACAGATCCAGAAATATCTCCAGCTCAATCTATACGCAAAACTGGAGCAGTTCGAAATATTTATGTGCCCAGCTTATTCAAGAAAAAATGTGATGTGAGTGCATGCAATATTTTCTTTGATTACAGGGTGTGCCAAATTATATCATGGATTATTGTTTGTGCTGCAACAGTTGAATGGTGATAAAACGCAAAGTATACCGAACATCAGCTTTAGATTTTTTAAAGTTATATTTGCCAAGCTATATTCGCCATTTTGTAAACATGTTTTCGCATTTCGCATCGCATAACATTGGTATTTTTGCTTCAATGCAGCCCTTAAGGCAACCCAGACATGTTTTCGCATGTCCGAGAATTCTAAACGATGCCCCTGATTTGGTGCGTTATCAGAATTGAGCTTCCGACCTCAGTATGTACTTTGTTTTGTTTTTGTGGTATGCAAGCGATCTCGTTGTTAGAATTTTCATTGTGTCACTTTGTGCACATTTAAAAACCATTGGTTCAGTACTGGGCGCTCAACTGAAATTTTCAGGTGCAAATTTTTCTTTAAAAAAACGCGTTCTCGGGCACGTGAAAACATGTTTGCAAAATAGTAAGTTTAGCTTGGCAAGCTTCAAAAAATCCAAAGCTGATGTTGGGTGTACTTTGCGTTTTATCACCATCAAACTGTTGCTGCACAAACAATAATTCCTGTTGTAATTTGGCACACCCTGTAATCAAAGAAAATGTTGCATGCACTGACACCACGTTTTTTTAAATAACATTGACACATAAATGTTACGAACTGCTCCAGAAATATTTCCAGTTTTGAGTATAGATTGAGCTGGAAATATTTCTGGACCTGTGACATAGAATAAAAAACATGGCTCCGGAAATATCTCCAGTTTTGCGTATAGATTGAGCTGGAGATATTTCTGGCTTTCGGACATAGAATAAAAACTGTTGCTCCAGAAATTTTTCCAGTTCAATCTACATATACGCGCCCTTACGGTGAACCGAATGAAATTCCTGGCACGTTCTTTTCTTGCACCACCGCTGGATGCTATCCTTTAGGTGAATGAATTCTGCGGATTAGTTTCGCTTTACAAATAAAGTGAAACACCCCCGCTTAGGTAGCAGCGCAGGCGTTAATTCTGATTCGGCACACCAATTGTCAGAATAGCTTTCACTTTTGTTCCACAATCTTTTTTGTTTCACGTTTGTACTCTTTGGAAAACGGAAGCATGGCTATGCCACAACTGATTTTGAGCTTTTTCATCATTGTTTGCGATGTCGAGGCCTATCACACATGGGCTAAGTCATGTCAAGATAACGCTGCAACTTCTTATTGCGAAAAATGGAAAAAGTTGGGCTATTGTAGCTATGAGTTTATACGCATGAAGATGTGCCGGCTCACTTGTGAAGTTGAAACAGGTTCATCCGCGGGTTTGTGCTTATTTAAAAAAATGAGAAGTAGCGTTTGACGTCATGAACATAAAAGATAAATGAAGCCCATTTCACCATGCTTGAATTATTTCGGCGTGTGATGTGATTCATATTCTGAATGTTGATGTCCAACACCCATTAATTTTTTTTAGCATAATTTTGAGAATTTAGATCTTTTCTGAACCAAAAAACCACATTTCCTGGGCTGAAAAAGAATATTGGGTGGCATTTTCGAAACGGCGTAAAGCTCAGTTGGGCGTAAAGGTTGGTGTAAGTTCGGTCGAAAGCTCGGTCGGTGTCAGCTCGGTGTAAACGTGAAACATTCCACGTTAACAGCAGGCAATGTTTCATGTTTACACCGAGCTGACATCGACCAAGCTTTCGATTGAGCTTACACCGACCTTTACACCCAACTCACCTTTACACCGCTTCGAAAATATCACCCATTATAATTTTTGTACGGTCCAGCTTACCAGAAGGGTACATGGTCTCATATTCCAGGCGCCTGCCCCAGTCCTCCACCGGTTGAGTTGCTAAACGCCCACTACCCACGCGGCAACCCCCAGCCTCCGTATTGTAGCGGCACACGCTTGCGAGTGGATTGCGATTACGGCCACTATCTATCCAATGTCTCGGCCGCAAGAGCGCAATACATTCATTGTGCCGAAGACCTGACTTGGTCCGAGGTGAAACCATGCTATGAAATTGGTTAGTAACGGCCAAATGTAATGCACATCATTAATGTTAGGAAGCTTCCCGGTTCACGAAGGCATTGTTTTTTTAGTTCGGAAGAGATCTTGCACGTACCATTTCCAGATAGCAGCCTTTGTCCCAACGAAAGGGAAGTATACATCCCATATGGTGGGAGTAAGTGCAACAACCACTGTGCTCGAATTGTGCATCGTCCCAAAAAAGAACCATTGTGCACCTTTGATCGTTACGGTGGTTGTTACTGCAAGACTGGCTTCATCAGAACCAGTTGGTCACAAGATGGAACGTGCGTCGAACCAGAAAATTGCCGTTAGTGCTTATTTTTTGTTGATAACCTTCGTTTCTTTCGAATCAAATGAAGTACGTTGCAAAACGCTGTTCTGATAATTGTCGTCCAAACCGTCATCACACGTCGTAGTGCTCCTCCCCTCTATTAGTCGCACAATGACCATCTATGAATATTCGTTAAATCAATCCTAATTTTCATGTTCAGTTACTCTTAACCACTGTGCTATTTGTGATTCTCGCAAAACACTTTCCGCTGAAAACAATTTAGCAGAGCACAAACGTTGCTGCGGGTCTGAAACATTTTGTTGACTGCATGCTTTGTATGCATTGCGCAACGCAACGTAACTGCCCCGTCACATTCCCGCTTCACGATTCAGGAAAAAATTTGACCAATTCCTATAAAGTCATTGTGCGAACAATAGCTCGAAAGCGACGAAAGAGAACGAACGATTTTCTACCGCAGAGCAGAAAGACTTTGTCGTTGTGCTAAAAAAACAGGCATTGTACTGCTGAATTACGAAAGTTCCCAACTGCTCAGCCACAATTCTCAAACAGCTCGAGTTTGCGATTCGCCCAACGAAGAGTACCAGGAGTGTGCTTCGCGCTGTGTCCCGACTTGTGACGATCCATTCGGCAATGCATGTCTGAACGAGGCTGAGTGTGAACGGGGCTGCGTGTGCAAGACGGGATACGTGCGATACTACAGAAACAGAAAACAGCAGCCGAAATGTGTCCGTTTGGACGACTGCCCGAATGCGAGACACAAAGGAGATAATCCTTATTAAATAGTGAACTATATACATGCGTTCCGTCCAGTCAGTCAGAGTAGTGTTGTTGTGTTGACAGCATGTGAGAGATTTTTTCCGATGTGATGGAGCGATACATTTTGTTCATTTCAAAAGGATTTCTTGACACACATTTTGTTTGAGAGCGAACATCGCGCACTTCAAATACGTACCTATTTTGAATCTGATGAAGAGGAGAAGGTTCCGGTGCTTGTGAACCTTCAATATTTTTTCGTCAACGTGGCACTTGAATCGATTTTAAATGAATCAGCCGCCTTTCGGGCGCGCCCATGTATGCCAGGGCCGGGGCCATGAGAAATAATGTCCGAGGGTCCGGCCCCGGCCCCGGCCCTGGCCTACATGGGCCTATACATCGACAGGGCCGGGGCCGGTGCCGGGGCATAAGCGAAACATTTTCCTGGCCCGGCGACATTACAGCCACAGGGTTGTGAACAATTCAACATTGTTTTCGTACATGCAGCTGTGCGTGCGTGTGTGTTCGCGTTGGGTGTGCTGTTGTCTGATTTATCAAGGACATGGGAATTACTTCATTTAATCACGTTTTCTTCCCAATATGAGCGTTTTCCAATTTTTTGGGGCTTATTTTGGTCATCTGGGCGTTTTAAAAAAACAACGTTTTTTTTCAAAAAAAACGTTAAAAACGTTTTTTAAAAAACGATTTTTTTGAAGAAAAAAACGTTTTTTGCCCAACCCTGGGACCGGGGCCGTGGCCTCGGACATTACGCGGCCTGAACTCAATCTTAAGCACCTGACGTTCTTCAATCGACTTTCATCGCAAATTAAGAAAAAAATCAATACTCGTATGCTGAGCACGTGCGATTAAAGGCCGCTGAATTCATTCAAAATCGATTCAAGTGCCACGGTGACTAAAAAAATACTCGTCGAGTGAGAATTCTCACATTATGTTGATAAACTTTGCGCTGGGAACAAGATTTCACGGCTTTGAGTTTCACGTGTTGCGATCCAACCCAGGCACGACAGCTACCGTATATATGTTATGTATATACTGTGATGTTATGTAAACTGTATGCAGGTGCTGGAACTAATGCAGCAGCAACAGGTTCTGACATAAAGCTAAAGTAAACTGCAAGAAAACGAAACAGTGGGGACTACGGTACCCACAACCTTTTTAGCACAAAGATACAGTATAGAATAAAGATAAACCATTTCAGAAACTGCGGCACAATTTTTCGTGCAGATGGTTAATGAATTCTGGGGATCAGTCACGTTTTGGAAAATAAATTTGTTTGAAGTTGAGCAACGCGAACTTCGTTATCTATCTATGATTCAGCACCATTTCTCTCTAGTCGTCTATTTGACTTTTAGGTGGTAACTAGAGACATGTTCCTTTCAACGTTGGCTTTGTCGCTGTCTTTCGTCGCTGCCGGGGCGCGCGAATTTTTACCCTGCCGTGATAAATACCATTTTTGCGCGCAACTGGACACATCGTATTATTGCAATCACCCGACATTTGTGGAAATGTGCAAACTGAGCTGTCCTCACAAGTCCTGTGCTCCTGCAGGTATTGAGGTTTGAATTCAGAATATCTTGGCTCATGATGACTCCATAGGTGTATTCACAAATCGTCTGAAAATGCAGAGGCTCCAGATAGGACAGCCACCATGCTTGGTGAAAAGATATAGGCGACGCCCAAGTATAGCAGTGAGCCTGTTTTATGCAAGTGCAGGCCTGTAGGGTGAATTTTTTAGGTCCCCTTGCCAAACTGATCTTGCTCAAAACCGGTTCTGCTATAAATGATTGTCAAGATGTAAATAATTGCTTTTGCAGCCACTTGCCCCAGCCTACCATCGCTGCAGTCGTTGAACGCGCACTACGCATCAGACAACCCCGCTCCTCCACATGCAGTTGGTGCAGCGTCGAATGCAATGAGGATCACTTCTATTGGGGGCCGTGGGGTATGACAGGGCAAAGTATGTAGTGTCTTGAAAATGGGACATGGACTGAAGTGAAGCAGTGCAACCGCATCGGTTAGAAATATTATTTGAGTTACTTGAGATTAAAAGACGTCCGCTTGTCATCTCCGTGCCAAGGCAGTGATGACGTTTCGCCACAAGCTTTCTATGAACTTGTAACACAATAACACACAATAGTATCAATGCAGTGTGCCCCGGTGAGAATGAAAAGTACCAAAAGTGCTTCAACAACTGTGGCGACCACGTCGACGAAGTATTCTGCCGAACCTGCGCTGCACGACCGAATGCAACGACGGCTGCCACTGCAAGCCCGGCACGATCAGCACGCGCCCGCTGCGTGGCGTTGTGAAGGGCCAATGCGTCGAGCCGAAAGATTGTCGTTAGTTTTCTCTCTCATTCGTAAACTTTGACCATAGCACAAATCGTAATTTTTATGCCTATCGGGCGCAGCGGAAACTGCTCGCGCCGGGCGGACGAAAATGTTTGAAATCGATGATTTTATATGATTCCAGATTATGCAATGAGTCTTGCCATCAGCAGTCCCAAACTCTATTTTGCACTCAAGTTTGTAAAAATATCAGCAGCTATGTAGGTATTATACCTGGTATGGTGATGCGATTGATGTCCATGCCTTGTTCGTCACATTGACCGTCCTGAGTCCAACTTCTCTACTGAACTTTTGCCGCTTCGTTTTAGGCTGAGGCTTAGGCACCAGGCCGGGAAATCTGAGCATCTTATAACCTTGGCGCAATTATTTTATGATAATTGTTTACAGCCCGTGAATGCGATAATCCCAATGAAGAATATCGAGAGTGCGGCTCCTGGTGTGTGCCGACTTGCGATGACCCGTTGGACCCGGGCCAAGAAACCAGTCCTTATTTTAAGAGGTATTTACTAGACGGGACCCGTGCCTACGGCCCGGCTACAGCGCCGGTAGGTTAAGGATGACGTGCAAGAAAGTGTCGTACGAAAAAGCTTCAAACAGGCTTTCGGGCACAAGAATCCGGAAATGACCGTACCGTTTTAGTCTGGGCCGTTAGGGCCCAAGAAATAAGCGGTCTGTCAAATTTGGGTCCCATGGGTAAATGGGTCCCATGACTTCGTGGACCAAAATATCCTGACTAAAACAACTGAACGCATTTTCGGATTCCCCTTGTCCGAAAACGCCAGGTACCCGATAGAGTTTTTCGTACGGCTTTCTTGCATGTCATCCTTAACCTACATAGTAGCTACACTTTTGGGCCACTCCATGTGGGTACATTGATTAATTTTCGTGCGTCTGGGATAGCTTTGAAGCAACATTTTAAAAAAAGCGTGAAAAACCGTTGACCTTCGGATCTTGGTGAACGTTGACCAAAATTGGTGCGCCCATTTGTCCAAGTTTTGCGGAGAAAGCCGTGTCTTTTTGAGCCGAGCACGAATAAATCCGTTGATGTGTTATAATAAAGTCATGTCAAGGCGTATCTGTTATTCGCATATGTTCTTCTCAAGCTGCCAAGACCGAGACAAGTGGGACGGCTGCGTGAGAGGCTGTTTCTGCAAAACGGGGTTCGTGAGGCGCTATTATTATGGCCGTGGCAGCTGTGTGCCAAAGGATGACTGCGTTGACTAGTCGAGAATATGATTATCGGCTATGGAATGAAATGCATCATCATGAAAAAGACTTCCTCACCCATCAACCATTGGGTACTGATTTGCACTCAACGTTATTAAAACTGAAACTGATATGTTCATGAAACTAATTATTGTCGACAGCAGTTTGGTTTTTATTTTATTAGAACAGGACAAAATGGTGTTTGGTTTCCTTCCAAAACTTACGTATTCTTCATTATTATCTTTCATTTGCATCGTGCAGATACTGTCAAAAATTTGTATCCAACTGATATTGAATACCACACAAGCGCGCGACAACATGTGACCCACCCGAACTGTTTCCGCGTCGGTTTACTGTTTGTTATGCGCTGAGCTTGTCCAGATAGACCCGAAACCAGACAAAGAAAATTTCTGTGTTTCGGGTTTTGAAAAAAAACCGAAACACAAAGCATGATATTGGTATTTTGTTTCGGTTTTGCTGCTTTTTATTTCGTTTTGCTGTTGACACGAAGTCAGCCGAAATATTTTCGGATATCGTGCTTTTTTCAGACTTCGGGTCTGTTTGGACGAGCCCTTACAGATTTATGTAGCTTATTTAGGCACTGTTTCGCGATGTTGTAATGACAAAAATGTGTTGTGTGATGACGATAGAAATCGTCGTTACAAGTTTGCCATCGTATATTTCTGACATCACAAAAAATAGGGCAAGGTGTGATTTTTTGTCGGCGTGATTGACGTGTATGTATATACTCTGACAATTCTTTTGGGAGAAACTTTTCAAAAGCGTTGCCTGATCCGTAAAGCGCATGATGTGTGCACCGGCTGTAGCGGTCACGTGACTTCCGGAGCCAGTGCACGCATAATGCGCTTTACGGATCAGGCAACGCGTTTGAAAAGTTTCTCCCAAAAGAATTGCCTGAGTATACGTGCTGTTATTCACTGTCTACAAAACGCAGTAAAGGCAACGTGCGTCAACACGAGCCCGATTTCGAAGGTGCGGTGCATTCAAAATGAATAGAAAGAGAAAATCATCATGCTCCACTTTGTGTTCTTCAACGTGTAACATTTCCCAAATCAGCAGCCACGTCAGAATGTTTCACTATTCTGCCAGCTGCGAAATCGGGCTCGTGTTGGCGTAGTTTGCATATACAAAGGATGGACTGCAACCGGAGAGCCACAGAAATGAGAACGCTCACAATCGGATGCAACGCAGAAGTCCAGCTCAAAATGCCATGCTGAGCTTCTTTGGCACGCAGACAGTGTCCTGAATAGAAAGGGCCTATTTAACGTTTGCTGCACGATTTTGTCCGCAGCAAACCCGTTACGAGACTGTTGAAACGCTTTTGATTTTTAAGGAATTCTGCGGGTTTTAGTTTCGCTTTTCAAACAAAACACACACAGTTCGTGCAGTTCGATTCGGCATACCGCTCAGACGAGTCACTTTACTCTGCAGTTTTTGAACAACCCAAAAGTATGATTCCTTCAACCTTGATATTGTCATTCTCTTTCGCGACCGTCGTGGCACGCTCCCCAATTATTCCCCCGCCGCCGCCACCACGGTGTATCGATCAATACCCTTTTTGTGCAAAAATGGATCGAGAAGTTTGCAAATACCAGAATGTTATGAGAATGTGCAAAATAACTTGTCGCCACAAGATGTGTTTTCCACCAACTCCAGGTAAAGGCTCGGTTACAGTCACCTTTCGGCATTTTTTTAACTTAGACACAAGACACAGAAATGAAGCAAGGTTTGATCCAAATGCAGACTCAGATACGGTCTACAATGCAGTGTCGGAGAAGGAGATGTACAGTATACGAGTTCACATTTCATCTGGTAAAGCTTTACTCAAACACAAAATACAGATAATGTATATCCAGTAACCGTGATATAAAATCTGATATATGTAGCAAACTAAATGTTAAGTAGTATGCTCACATAAATCCTTGTGTCAAAACCAAGTCTGCTTTTTATTGTTCTCTATTCCCTGTGCTGAATCAGTCGGTCACCATTTTGCAGCCACCTGCCCGAGTCCTCCATCTGTGGACTCACTGAACGCCGAATACCAACCAGGCAACCCAGGGCCTGCGTACGCTGTTGGCGCTCGTTTGCTGGTGATGTGTATTGCGGATCATTATGTGACGCGCGATGGAGTAAACGCGCAAAGCACGCGTTGTGACAAAGATCGGACGTGGACTGCAGTGCAGCCGTGCAGGAAATACGGTCAGAAACAATAATTATGTTATCCGCCCCCGAAATCGTAATGTAGGTGGAAAATCAGAAATTTGGTTTTTTTGCACATCATATTTAATGAGTTCGCCATCAGCCCTCGCCTCTTTAATAGTTGAAAATGGCCGGTTTCCCCCATGAAAGGTGATATACGATCAGAAATTCTTATCAAGCACCCATACAAACCCTCCGGATACCATTTTTTTAGCAAAATCGGTGGGATGACCGAAATGGTACACACCCACTTTAAGCGCTTTAGAAAGGTCACGTGACCAAATGAACGCCGGATTCCGATTTCTCGGAGCCGTTAGTTTATTACCCAACAAAGACCGGCCATGCGTTCACAGACCCTCGGCCACCTTGAGCTATCGTAACCAAGCTTTCACAGTTTGCGGGCTCACGGTCTGCAGAGGGTATGTAATTCAAGCATCAATTTGCTCCTGTGGCAGAGGGCTGCTGCTTCAGATATTAGCATATTGGCCTTATCGTTCAGATGACAACTGTCCCAAAGCAAATGAGCACTACTGGCGTACGTGCATCAACCATCGCGACCACTGTCGTCGCGCCATTTATCCAACCCGGGAGTTCCTGTTGGACTGCCAGAAAGGATGCTACTGCAAAGAGGGATTCATCAGCACCCACCCTCTTCACAGTGTGGACGGACGATGCGTACGGCCACATGACTGTCGTTAGTATTGAGATCCCGACATGTCGATCGCGAACTTCGGGATCCCGAAGTGTTTTTGAACACCGATCCCGAATCCCGACCCCGAAAATTTCAAATTTATCCCCGATTCCGCAATCGTCAGTCAGTTGTGTACGAATGGTACTAGAACACGTGGATGGAGTGATTTGATTTTGAGCCGGGAAAGTCTTTAGTTTAGTTTAGTTTGGCTCCGTAGTTTAGGGTATATACATGGTCATGTATAGCATTTTGGCGACTGAGCTACCGATCTCTAATACGGTGGGCAGTGTGGCGCATGCCCGACCTGAGGCTTACCGGGCGTGGAAGCGTTAGCCAGTGTTCGAGGCGTAGGGCGTCAAGTTCTTTTAAGGTGAAGCTATACTCGTTCGTCGCGAACACAACGAACACGACGAACAAATTTGTGTTGCATTTGGAGCGAGCTGTGTGCAGTTATTGAAGCACTCGTTTTGTGCATTTCTTTACTGCGCCCTGCATCAACACTTTGATACTCGATTTGGTTCATCCTGCTCAATTGGCTCAAAAATAGAATTTGTTCGTTGTGTTCGTTGTGTTCGCGACGAACGAGTATAACTTCACCTTTAGGTTTAAGCAAACGCTATTCACTACAATAAAGTAAATTTTCTAAATTCACTGCCTCATGCATTTTTGCAGCCGTAGGGAAACTCAAGTTCGAAGTCGAAGCAGGCAACAAGCTCAAACAGGCTTGTTGACTGTGTGTTGCGCTTGTTGCCTGCCTCGACTTAGAACGTGAGTTTCCCTGCATTTGTAAAAATGCATGACACAACAAAACGAGAAACTTACTATATACTTCTTAAAATTCTGAATTCCTATAGTAACAACTACATATATACATAACTCTAAAAACAAGCTGAAATCACTGAGAGGTTCTCGCGCCTTCAGCTCGGGAATGCGATGATCCCAACGCAGAGTACCGTGACTGCAACACGTGGTGTGTGCCAACGTGTCAGGACCCGTATGGACTGAAAAGCCACGGTTGGATTGGGCTTGTTTTGATTTTATGGTTTATGTTACAGTGGTCAAATCAACTCGAAGTGGTCAAATCACTTCGTCAACTTGCATTGTAGGTTCGTCAACTCACCCCGAGTGCCGCTGATTTCTGGCGCTCGCTCGGGGTTGCTGTGAGCTGACGAAATAATTTAACCACTTGAGTTTGACACTGGGATACTAGCCGAGTTGGCTGTGAAGGCCCGTGTAAAACTCTCGGCCGAAAGCTCGGTCGGTGTACACTCGGTAAACATGAAACATTTCATGTTGTTAACCTGGGATGCTGCAAGTTTACACACGGGTCTTTAACACCGAGCTGCCGACCGAGCTTTACACGGCGACCTTCACACCCAAACTCTTGTTTACACCGGTTCGAAAATTCCACTCTTGTATCTCGCGTTTATGAACACCAAATGTTCACTCCTTCATAACTCTCTTCAAGACTGTGAGCGAGACAAGACGGAAGGCTGCGCGAGGGGCTGCGTCTGCAAGAAAGGGTTCGTGAGAGAGTACGGCACGAAGAAATGTATGCTGATCAGACAGTGTCTGCACCCTGTCAATATGACAAATATGATGTCCTAAGCTGCTTTTTGAGAAGTCAAGTGTACAAATATGGTGCATTGTCGACTGAAGCTTTTGTACCATTTGTGTATTTTCGTTGAAAGAGGAAAGAGAAATTTCCGAGGAAAGAGAAATTCTGGAGTTTTTCCCCACAAAATTAAGGCCAGTGGAAAAACTTGAGCGGACAGTTCAGTCCTATATATATGGTCCTATGGAAATAACTGAAAGTCCCATTGTCCTACGTATAAACCATACGTCAAATATAATGTGCTAGGCTGCGTCTGTGTGCTTTTTAAGAGTCAAAGTGTACCAATGGTGCATTGACGACTGCAAGTTTACGTACTTTTGTACCATTTACGTATTTTCGCACAAAAAAGAGAAACCTTGGAGTTTGCCACTAGTTTTCCCGGCAAATTAAGGCCACTGTCTTGCGAATGGTTCGAAACAGCTTCAAATAGGCTGAAATGTGGGTAACTGGGGTTTTCGGATGCGGGGAATCCGAAAATGGGCACACGTTTTTTGGTCAGTACATTTTGGTCCACGAAATCGCAGGGTCTAATTCTTGGACCGAAATTTGATGGGCTGTATTCCTCGGACCCAATATCACCGGACTAAAAAATCAGTCTTGCTGTGTTTTTTCTCATGAAAAGAAGAAAGTTTTGAGCTTGTGAACCTGCAATTTGTGAGTTTGACATTGAATAATTTCCCATATTCACCACCGCGTTCTAATCGAGTTAACGTCGTTCTATCAAAGTTTTTTCGCGATTGTGTTATGTATGCACACACATTGACATCCGATAAAAATCGCTGCAAGTTTGCCATCACATATTTCTGACCACAGACAAAAATAGGGCAAGTTGTGGTGTTTTTTCTCAGCTTGATGGGCGTGGACTGTTAGTTTGTTCGATATCAACGCGGCATACACATACAACACCCATAGAAGCTCAATTCAAAATTCCTGTGGCGCACAGATGCATTGTTTTGAATATATACTTTGTATTACTGCTCGCTTATCTTCCAAATCCGCCACTACCTGTTTGATCAATGAATTCTGCGGATTAGTTTCTCTTCCAAAAAAAACAAACTTTCAAAGCCACGCCGCACGCTAAAGTTCAATTCGGCATGCTAGGTAGATCGTTTCGCATATAGTCATTTTGCTCTGTTATTTTCGAACAACTCAAAAACATGATAACTGTAACATTGTTATTTTCATTGTTCTTCGCGACTATCGGAACACCTCACTCAGTGCACAAACGATCACCGTGCGTCGATAGATTGCCATTTTGTGCAACAATGAACCGAGAACGTTGCAACATCCCGAGCATCATGGCGAGGTGCAAACTGAGTTGTGGTCACAAGAACTGCATTTCGGTTCCACCGCCAGGTAAAAACTTCGCTTTTAAAGCGACCATGCACTTGATTGGTGCCGGCGTTTGTTTTAGCCCCTGTTTTTGATGAAATGGAGACTAGGCATGGTAAATCTAGATTTTGGAATTAGGGTTTCAAAACGTTGCTTTCTGATGTTTCACGAGGTGGAAAATGAAAAATTTTAAGTTGCCCTGTGTAAGGGCGCGCCCATGTAGGCCAGGGCCAGGGCCGGGGCCGGGGCCATGAAAAATAATCTATGTCCGAGGCCCCGGCCCCGGCCCTGTCGGTGCGCCCATGTAGGCCAGGGCCAGGGCCGGGGCCAGGGCCTCGGACATAGATTATTTTTCATGGCCCCGGCCCCGGCCCCGGCCCTGGCCCCGGCCCTGGCCGTGGCCCTGGCCTACATGGGCGCGCCCTAAAACGGTACCAGGATTTGAGCTCCAATATTTTCTGGCTTTTCTATTCAGACCACAAGAAAAAAAATACTGGTGAAGCATTATGATGCACGCTGCATCGTGAGGCGTCAAAAAGGTTCGGTTGGTTTTTTGCTTCAAAAAGCTTGCATCATAAAAAGAATAAAAAGAGAATATCGAATAAAAAGAGATCGGAACCAGGCATGGGGACAATACCGATATTTTTTGACCCAAGCCAATACCCAATACCTAGTGTCCAGTGGTCAGTAATTTATATTTTTGAAAAAAAACCGTTTTTTTCCAAGCAAATTACCAACCTGAACTCAAGGAATTCAGGAAACACCTACCTACTTTCAAGCAGTCGTTTGCTGGTTTTACAGCTTAACAAGTGCCGCGTGTGTACCGTAGGTCAGAAAACGCCATGTTTTCACCTGCTTTAGCTTGGAAATCTGTATGGCTCCGGAAAAAACCATTTTTACCGTATAAACACCTTTTTTGGGAATTCACCAGAAGTTTCCGAAATAAGGGGTTAAGAAAAACAACACACGTCCTGTGGAGCCCATCGAATGGCTTTATAAACACCTTTTATGGGAAATTTCTCAAGTTTCCGAAATAAGGTTTTTGAGCAGAACAACACACGTCCTGTGGAGCACAGCAGCCCAGCGGGCGACATATAAACATCTTTTATGGGAAATTTCGAAGCAATATATGAACAGAAGTTTCAGAAATCACGTGTTTTGAAGAACTACAACATATACTTTGGAGCACAACAGCCCATCGGGCGGCTTATAAACACCTTTTATGGGAAATTTCTCAAGTTTCCGAAATAAGGTGTTAAGAAGAACAACAAACGTCCTGTGGAGCCCATCGAGCGGCTTTATAAACACCTTTCATGGGAAATTTCTCAAGTTTCCGAAATAAGGTGCTTTGAAGAACTACACATGTACTTTGGAGCACAACAGCTCAGCGGGCTGCTTATAAACACCTTTTATGGGAAATTTATCAAGTTTCCGAAATAAGGTGTTAAGAAGAACAACACACGTCCTGTGGAGCCCATCGAGCGGCTTTATAAACACCTTTCATGGGAAATTTCTCAAGTTTCCGAAATAAGGTGTTTTGAAGAACTACACATGTACTTTGGAGCACAACAGCTCAGCGGGCGGCTTACAAACACCTTTTATGGGAAATTTCTCAAGTTTCCGCAAATAAGGTGTTTAGAAGAACAACACACGTCCTATGGAGCACAACAGCCCAACGGGCGGCTTCATAAACACCTCTTATGGAAAATTTCTCAAGTTTCCGAAATAAGGTGTTAAGAACAACAACGCACGTCCTGTTTAGCCCATCGAGCGACTTTATAAACACCTTTTATGGGAAATTTCTCAAGTTTCCGAAATAAGGTGTTTTGAAGAACTACACATGCACTTTGGAGCACAACAGCTCAGCGGGCGGCTTATAAACACCTTTTATGGGAAATTTCTCAAGTTTCCGAAATAAGGTGTTTAGAAGAACAACACACGTCCTATGGAGCACAACAGCCCAGGCGGCTTCATAAACACCTTTTATGGAAAATTTCTCAAGTTTCCGAAATAATGTGTTAAGAAGAACAACACACGTCCTGTTGAGCCCATCGAGCGACTTTATAAACACCTTTTATGGGAAAAACTACTGTACCAGGATGGAGCGTCAACACAATCGACATTTCACGAAACATTACGCTTACAACTGAAGAGCGGTGACACCACAAACACCGAAACCAAGCTGTCAACAGGCTGATGCAAGCTATTTTCACCGCCTGAATTTCGGGGTTGACTTCATTGTGCATCAAGATCTGTCTGACGGACCTGTTTGACGCACGTTGACGCGTCTTGATGCATCATGATGTTTTTCTCTTATACTCCTGCATCATGATACATCATTGTGCGACAAAATGCTTCACCAGTATTTTTTTCTTGTTGAAGTTTGTTCGTTGAACGTGGAATAAAACCTTTTATGAAGCGCTGTGCGTGATAAATGACAAGCGAAACAATAAAAAAAACCAAAAACCTTTTTAGGCGCAATTTTCTTTGGCTGTAATTTTGATTATTTAAAAACAAATGGATATGTGTTTCACATGTCAACAAAATCTCACAGCAAATAAAAATTAAACGTGTGCTCTTCTATTCTTCTGTTTCTGAAACGGAACACAGCAAACACAACGTTTCGGACAACATAAGCAAGTCTGTCGCGCGTGCAGAATAGCGCAGCAACCTGGCTCGCACGCAGCCCGCCCGCGATGCGCGCTGGAATTGGCCGACCTGCACATGTCCGAAACATTGTATTAGCTGTGTTGCGTTTCAGAAATAGAAAGACACGCATTCAATTCCTATTTCTTGTGAGATTTTGTTGACGTATGAAACACATCTCCATTTTGTAAACGATCAAAATTACAGCCAAAGAAAATTGTGCCTAAAAAGGCTCGTTTTTTTTACTGTTTTGCTTATTAGTTTTCACGCACTGACTTTCATAAAAAGTTTTATACTCCGTTAAACGAACAAATGTCTGAAATGCAAAACACTGAAATATTGGGGCTTAAATTCTGCTGCGTTTTTGCACACGGCGCCTTCAATTTTTTCATTTGCCGCCTCCTGCGAGACTTCGTGACCCTCGTGAAACATCACAAAGCAACTTTTTGAAAATAAAATAGTAATCAGTAATCAATCGTATGGTCGCTTTAAAACCAAAGGGTCTTTTAATTCATATAATCATTATAACAAAAACCAATTCTGTTTTTCACCATTCTTGTGCTGAACTGCTCGGTCAACGTTTTGCAGAAACCACCTGCCCCAGTCCTCCACCCGTGTACGCACTGAACGCCGAATACAAACCAGACAACCCGCCGCCTCCGTACCCAATTGGCACTGAATTGATGGTGCTTTGCATTGCGGGTCACTATGTGACACCTGAGGGAGGACACGCACAAGGCACGCGTTGTGTCAGAGGTGGAAGGTGGACTGCAGTAAAACCATGCAAGAAATACGGTCAGTAACACTATAATGTTATCCTCACGGGTTTGTACGTGTTAAAAATCAGCTGTTCTGGTCTGTTTTTTGCACGTCATATGTAATGAGTTCGCCATCACGTTTTTAAAGGTTGAAAAATGGCTGAAACGGTCAATTGAAGGAGATATGCAAAAATCGATTTGAAAATCTTATCAAGCACCCATACAAACCCCCAGGATACCAATTTTCAGCAAAATCGGTGGGAAAGACCGAAATGGTGCACACCCACTTTAAGCGATTTATAAAACGATCGCTGGATTCCGATTTCCCGACCCAAATTACTCCCTGGACCCAGTTTGCAACCAAATCCGTTTCCCAATCCATTCCACATTCCTCCGCTTGCTTGGAAATTTAGGACCCGCTCTTGGGGTCTAATTGAGAAAATCACGGGAACGCTAGGGTAAAATCAAAAATCCATGTGTGAACAAAATCTCATAACAAATAAGAATTTAACGCGTGCTTTTCTAATTCTGAAACCAAACACAGCTAACACAACGTTTCGGACAAGATGCTCCAAGCTGTCGCGCGCGCACAATGGCGCAGCAACTTCGCTCGCACGCAGCCCGCCTGTGAGTGCTGCGCGCTGGAATTGACCGACCTGCACATGTTGTCCTTGAAACATTGCGTTACCTGTATTGCTTTTCAAAAACAGAAAAGCAGACGTTTCATTCTTATTTGCTGTGAGATTTTGTTGACATATGAAGCACATCTCCATTTTTTTCAAACGATCTGAATTACGGCCAAAGAAAAGGGTGCCTAAAAGGCTTGGCTTGTTGGGCTGTTTCGTTTATCATTTATCACGCACAGCATTTCATAAAAGGTTCCACACCGCGTTCAGCGATCAAAAAAATGTCTGAAATGCAGATAGTCTTCATGAAAAAATCGGTCAAAACAAACACCGTCACCGATCAATTGCATAGGCGCTTTAAAAGCGAATGTTTTAACTCAAATGCCATGACTGGTTATAACGATGCCAAGTCTGTTTTTTTACTATTCTTGTGTGGAATCAATCGGTCACCGTCTTGCAGCCACCACCTGCCCCAATCCTCCACCCGTGTACGCACTGAACGCCGAATACAAACCAGACAACCTGCCGCCTCCGTACACAATTGGCACTCAATTGATAGTGCTTTGTATTGCGGGTCACTATCTGACACATGAGGGAGGACACGCACAAGGCATACGTTGTGTCAGAGGTGGAAGGTGGACAGCAGTGAAACCGTGCAAGAAATACGGTCAGTAACAATCTATGGGTGGAATTTTCAAAACGGTGTAAAGATCAGTTGGGTGTGAAGGTCGGCGTAAAGTTCGGTCGAAAGCTCGGTCGGCGTAGCTCGGTGTAAACGTGAAACATTGCCTGTTATTAACGTGGAATGTTTCAAGTTTACACCGAGGTCTATCACACTGAGCTGTCGACCGAGCTTTCCACCGACCTTTACACCCAACTGACCTATACACCGTTTCGAAAATATCACCCTTATGTCACCGGAGCTGGTTTGTTTGGGTTAGAAATCCAGATGTTCGGGTCTGTTTTTTTGAACGTCAAACTGTGTGTAATGAGTTCGCCATCACGTTTTTAACGATGTTGAAAATGGATATGACGGTCAATTAAAGGAGACATGCAAAAACCGATCAGAAAATCTTGTCAAGCACCCATGCAAACCCCCCGGATACAAATTCTTAGCAAAAATCGGTGGGATGACCGAAAAAAACCTTTAAGCGCTTTATAAAGCTTACGTTACCAAAGAATCGCTTGATTTCGATTTACCTACCCAAATTGCTCCCTGGACCCAGTTTGTAACCAAATCCGTTTCCCAATCCATTCCACGTTGCTGGGAAATTTAGGGCCTGCTCTTCTGACACTAATGAGAGCATTAGTGGGAGCTCTAGTGCAAACACCAAAAATCCTTTATGAACAAAAAATTGCAACCTCCAACTGGGATTCGAACGCGGGCTCTTTCGCTTAACGCTGGCCAGGCCATTGTAGTAATTCAAGCAACAACCGAAAGTGATCGAATTTTCGGCTCCGTACATGAAAGCACGGCGTCAAAATTTAGCGTCTGACTTTTGTTTTTCGGAAAATGCTACCGATGTTTGAAATATTTCGTACCCTCACCGAGGGAAGAAAAACAGTGCGAGCAACATAAATTAAAATTATGCGTTTGCCAACTGCTGCTGGGTTATTATTCATGTAAAATTTGAGTTTTTGACGCATTTGCTGTATCGACACTGTTCGTTTAAAATTTTGATCAAAAATTCACGATTTTCTGGAACGAAAAGTCACTTTACCAGAATATAGAAACGGTGTTTGGAGCTCAAACCTTTTACTTGGAACGTACTCTCAGAGTGCTTTCGAACAATGTGTTCGGGTTAATGTCCGTAGCCCTTTAACCTTATCGTTCAGATGACAGCTGTCCTAATGCAAATGAGCGCTACTGGCGCACGTGCATCGACTATCGCGATCACTGCCGTCGCGCCATTTACCCAATCGAGATTGAACCACTGGGCTGCCACATCGGATGTTACTGCAAAGAGGGATACATCAGCACCCACTCTTTTCATGACAACAGTGTGGTCAGACGATGCGTACGGCCACAGGACTGTCGTTAGCAGGGTTGAAAAAAAAAATTTTTTTATTAACGAGCTTTTTTTTTTAAAAAAAAAATTTTTTTTTTGATTTTTTTTTGACGAAAATTTTTTTTATTAGAAAAAGTGTTGCAAACGACGTTTCAGGATAAATGAAATCGATGCAACATATTTTTCAAAAATTGAAAAATTTTCGCCTGAGACCCAACTTGTGTGGTGACACCCGGTAGCATTGTGCAGATTCTATGGAATCCTACCAGTCTGAGGTTGATGTTCACTAACGATGTACTCTAATGTATGGTAGCATGCCGTACAATGTATTTTAATGCATCTAATGCCGTATATCTGATATACGAGCATCAAAATATCGATTACAGCCCAAATCTTGCGCGTCAGATCGACTTTGCGCGCCCGGTTTTGCACCAGACCTATGTATATACATGTGTAGTAGCATGCAGTGGTACATTATCGGTGCCACATCACTATAAAAGACCATCCCCGCGCATCCCTGTACGGATTTGGGGACAATACAGGGCGCCGCAGGCGCGATTTTGGAAAAATTGTCCCGTCCACAGAAAAAAAGTGCCAATTTTTTGCCTCGAAAAAGGCCATTTTTGGAGATTTCAGCCCATTTTGGGCAACTTTTTTTTATTAAAAAAAAAAAGCAAAATCTGAGTTTCAAAAAAAAAAATTTTTTTTTAAAAAAAAAATTTTTTAATTAACCACTTTTTTTTTTGAAACAACCCTGGTCGTTAGTGTAGGGTTTGAACAGGATCTTGATTCCGACCACGAGAACTCGGGGGATCCCGAAGGGTTTTTGAATCCCGATTCCGAAAACTTCCAAATCTATCCCGATCCCGAACTCGTCAGATATCACTTGTACGAATACTCATCTTGATACTATAAAACACGCGGCAGGGAGCGATTTTGATTTTGTGCAGGGAAAATCTTCAGTTATTTGTGTATTATAGCTCAGTATTTTGTTTAGGGTATGCCTAGACATGAAGATTAGGGTTATCAGACCAAATTCTCATCTAGTTCTTGAACTACAAATCCCTGATACGCTGGGTGCTTGTAAAGTATTATCACCAACCATGCATGTGCTTGTTCGAAAACACACCAAATTACTGTCACAACCAGTGCACCTGCCTTTGGTGGGTGGCCCGGCCTGGAGCAGTATGCAGGGTGTACGGCGTTGAAGCGTTGGTTGGCACACGACATCAGTGTTGGATTAAAAAATTTTTACTGTCGAACTCTTTTTTTACTTTTCTGAACATTTAAGTTTTTTTTTCAAAAAATCACTTTTATTCTTCCGGACGCCCAAAGATTAGCTATGACAGGTATGAAATTCCCAAAATTGCAGTTATTAGTAATATTTAGTGGCACACAAAAGGGAACTTTTCCATCGACTTCGTTTGGCATCCACCGGCATGTTTGCATCGAGCAGTTACGATCTGATCGCTTCGGCCATGATTCGGATTGCTAATTCAGTGGGTGTATTACAAGTACGAAGGTCAACCTGCTGGTTGTGAGTTTGTAGTCAAAAGTGAAGGGGGATAAAGCCCTGCAACGTATGTATGTACTTATTTCGTACCGCAAAAATAGCAAACGGCTAAACTAGGGCCAATGCAATCTGGACGAGCGCATATACCCACTGGATATGAGTTGGCGTACAGTATACATTGTTTGACGACTATTGGGATGTTCAGTGCCTACCTCAGGGTTGGGCAAAAAAAACGACGGCGTTTTTTTTAATTTGTTTTTTTAAATCCTGAATTTCCTTGATTTTCCCTGATTTTCAGGGAAAGTACCCTGATTATCAAGGAAAATCAATTTTTTTGTCCCATTTTTTCAAAAAATTTTCGACCAATTTTTACTTTGTCGAGATACGTCGATATACGGAGTTTGACTTTCAGTGATGACCCCGGCCAAAGTTGGTCCCATGATGCGGGTCTGATATGGGGATCTTAGCAACTCGCTAGAAAAGGGTTGAAACCCGTTTATTTTGCCTCAGAACATTACTTCATTTAACCACGTTTTCTTCCCAACATGAGCGTTTACTAATTTTTTGGGGGCATATTTTGGTCAATTTTTTGGGCATATTTTAGTCTGGGCGTTTTAAAAAAAACGTTTTTTTTAAAAAACGTTTTTCTAAAAAAACGATTTTTTGAAAAAAAAACGTTTTTTGCCCAACCCTGGCCTACCTCAGCCTGTCACAACATTATTCCAAATTGAAATACAAACGCCGCGGGCCTTTTTACCCATAAACTTGAGCGTTTGCTGCATCGCGTTTAGAATCCCGCTTGAAGCTGGTGAAACGTTGCAAGTAAATTGCTGTTTATGTGGTAACTTTTAAAAAAAATTACAGAATTTTTTTACTTTTTTATTCCAACCTTGCACGAGACGTCGGAAATCAGTTGTTTAGGGTTTAGGCAAAGGCTTTTCATACTACATACTTCTTAAAACTCGGAATTTAAATGACAACAACTACATACATACCACTACAAATAAGTTAAAATCAAAAAAAGTTCGCTCACGCCTTTCAGCTCGGGAATGCGATGATCCCAACGCAGAGTACTGTGATTGTAGTACCTGGTGTGTACGAACGTGTTGGCCCCAGTTTGGACAGAAAAGCCACGGTTGGATTGGGCTTGTTTTGATTTTATGGCTTATATTACAGAAGTCAACTCGAGTGGTCAAATCATTTCGTCAACTTGCATTGTACAGAGTCGTCAGCTCACTCCGAATGCACCATGTATTTATTTCTCGCGCTCACTCGGGGCTGCGCTGTGAGTTCACGAAGTGATTTGACCACTGTACCACTAGCCGATTTCATTGGGTGGAATTTTCGAGGCAGTGCAAGTAAGGGTCGGGTTGATGTATATGTCGATATTAGCCTCGGTCAGTGTTGGTGTAAACATTTATCAAGTGCCTGGTGTTAACTTGGAATGTTTCATGTTTACACGGAGCTTTCGATCGAGCCGCATACACCGACCTTTACGCCCACCTCTGAACACCAGTGTTCGAAAATTCCACCCTTCTATCCCTTAGCAGGTCCTTATGATCACGAAATGTTCGCTCTTTTATACTCTTTTGAAGATTGTGAGCGAGACAAGACGGAAGGTTGCGCGAGGGGCTGCGTCTGCAAGGAGGGGTTCGTGAGAGAGTACGGCACGAAGAAATGTGTGCTGATGAGACACTGTCTGCACCCTGTCAATATGACAAATATAATGTCCTAAGCTGCTGTTTGAGAAGTCACGTGTACAAATATGGTGCATTGTCGACTGCAGCTTTTGTACCATTTGTGTATTTTCGTTGAGAAGAGAAAAGAGAAATTTCCGAGGAAAGAGAAACTCTGGAGTTTGCCATCAGTTTTCCCCACAAGTTAAGGCCAGCGGAAAAACTTGAGTGGAAAGTTCAGTGGAATGTTGGTCGGAAGGCTTGCGTTCCATTTTGCCGCGCGAAAACATTGGAAACGCACCACACCTTTCAACCAAACTGGGTTTGCACAACACTGGCGTGCGTTGTTCACCACACGAATATACATCTTGCCAACACACACGTCACGCTTTGGGTGGAGTTTTCGAAAACGGTGTAAAGGTCAGTTGGGAGTAAAGGTCGGTGTAAAGTTCGGTCGAAAGCTCGGTCGGCGTCGCTCGGTGTAAACGTGAAACATTGCCTGTTATTAACGTGGAATGTTTCAAGTTTGCACCGAGGTCTATCACATTGAGCTGTCGACTGAGCTTTCCACCGACCTTTACACCGTTTCGAAAATATCACCCTACATCGTGTGCAATGTTTCAATGCTACAGTATCGATTTCACTCAAGTTTCCACTGAACTTTCCACCCAACTCGTCACTCCACCGTTTCGTGAATGTCATCCGCTGTCTTGCCGCATTCTGGACAGAAGGATGATTGCTGATAAAAATATCGTTGCAATACAATGGGGTTGTTCATCACCGTTCTGATTATTAACGGATAAATCTACAACAACGCTATTTTTCTATTTTTACGTTCATATGACTGTGCACTACACTATTGTCGCAGACCATCAGACTATTGACTTTCTGTCTCTGTTTTTTTAGATCCTACATATGTCGGAATACCCCAAACTGTAACGTGCTCGCTAATGTAAAACGGGCGCGCAGTATTACAAACTCTAAAACAGGTGTGCAGCGAACCGCGACAAAAAAATTTAATTACTGGACTTCGAATTCGTTCAAGTTGCGAGTTAAATTGATCCACTGCGTTGATTCTTTGAATAGACGATGAGCCAACAATTTCAAGCGCTGCTGTCGGTCCAATGCTCCACGCTTGAAAGTCTCTTCGGTGATCTAAATTTTGCTTTCCAGCAGGATGATAAGAAATGCAAGAATATTTTAGCGCATCTTGTTCCTCGCAGTTAATGCACATGCTATACAGCGAATAGTTTTTACCGGAAAATCCCCGAGTATTCCTAATGAAGGCCAAATTACCAACAAATAGAAAAAGAAAAATTTCCGCTCTCTATCTCGAAGGTTTTGCTGATATCGAGATCCCGATCTCGATAAAAGAACAGTTTAGTTTATTATGACGCCGTGACTCGCAGTGATTCGCACCAGGGTTGGGCAAAAAAAAACGACGGCGTTTTTTCTTAAAAAAACGACGTTTTTTTAAAAAAGAAACGCCTGGGTCGTTTTTCGTTTTTTTTTAAACCCTGAATTTCCTTGATTTTCCCTGATTTTTCAGGGAAAGTACCCTGATTATCAAGGAAAATCAATTTTTTGTCCCATTTTTTTCAAAAAATTTTCGACCAATTTTTACTTTGTCGAGATACGTCGATATACGGAGTTTTACTTTCAGTGATGACCCCGGCCAAAGTTGGTCCCATGATGCGGGTCTGATATTAGATCTTAACAACTCGCTAGAAAAGGGTTGAAACCCGTTTATTTTGCCTCAGAACACATAGAATTACTTCATTTAACCACGTTTTCTTCCCAACATGAGCGTTTTCCAATTTTTCTGGGGGCATATTTTGGTCATCTGGGCGTTTTAAAAAAAACGTTTTTTTTAAAAAAAAACGTTTTTAAAAAAAAACGATTTTTTTGAAAAAAAACGTTTTTTGCCCAACCCTGATTCGCACACAATAAAAGAGAGCACAGTGACAGACATTGCATCAGACAGTACTAGGCTCCTTGAATGTTTCTGCCACGCTCGTCCTTTCGATTGTGAACAATTGGAGAAGGAAGAGCTTTTGAAACGGCGCTTGATACCGGGTCAGGTCGTTGACGACGTGGTGATTCGATTGGATCACCTAATCTGATTATCGCTCGCAATTTGATAGTTCCAGAATTCGAAATTCAGTGTTGCATAACTTTTTTGGGATTGACAGTATTTCATCCGTCACTCGCCAAGCTGTGACGTTTATGATTGATACTTACCTGATACGCCAAGAATCACACGAATTGCGCGACCGAAAACAGATGCAAAATAAAAATCCAAGTCGAACGCAATAGCGTTTCATTCTGCTATTCGATCTGTTTCATTTAACCCTTCTCGTTCCACATTTTTGACGAAAAAGTGCGTAACACCACGTAGCCATCCGCTGCTGCTTGATCTAATCAAATGCGAAAATGCAGCGTGTGGTCGTGAGAATACATCAAGCCAACAAAAGTACAACGTTTTTTAGTAGGTTAAAGCGCCTTTTTTCAATACAAAATGCTCCCTGTTAATTTTTGCAATTGAAGTTAGACATCATGGCTGTTTTGCGCCTGTTTTTATCCAGTGTTTTCGCGGTCTCAGTTGCCGCGTACTTTGGTTACCAAACCCTTAATCCACCATGTCGAGATGAAATGGGTCCCAGAATGTGTAAATTGCTTAAAAGTATCGATTACTGTCAATACCCCTATCCACAGAAAAAGTGTGCGCTCACTTGCGGCGTGAAAAGTTGTTGGCCTGGTAAGTGTAACTTATGAAAAGTTTTGCCGCAATTTGGGGCTCGAATTTTATGCCTAGTTGCATCCAAAGTGCATGAAAGTTGTGCACAATTGTTTACGTCGACAATTAAAACAATGCAAAGTTCCTAGACGGTGTGCTCCCGAGTCAAAAGGCCCTTCTTGGGTGCTCTTGTCGCATACTCAGAGTTAGAACGCTGCAAGAAAAACAAGGAATGGCGCTGGCGACACCTTAATCGTCAAAATTCAGCTGGAAAACCCTTACACACTCCCGCCAGTTTCCAGTCCTATGCCCTCAGCCGCCAGCACTGGAGCACTTTAACGCCCACTACTCGGCACAAAATCGACCCTCACCCCACCCAGTCGGTACCCGATTGACGGTTGTCTGCAGCGAGGGTCACTATCTGCCACCGAGACAAATAGAGCAGCAAATCACTTGTAATGAAAGCGATGCTAAATGGACCAACGTGCGCCGTTGTGAGAGCGCGCCAGGTTAGAACAATATTATTATTTATTCATTGATTAATCACACTACTTGGGTCGGTGGTCACCTGGCTGGGGCATCCGGATTGAGTCCAGAGTCGGGTTTGACTTTGACTTGGATGATGAAAAATGTTTTTACGCTGTGCACCTATCCGTGAAACCACAGCCATGCGAGATGACTACGAGTGTGCTTATCCATACCACGCGCTATATACAGCCAGTGCGTAACTGGCTGGTTGCTGCTTCACACGGTTATAGCGTTAAACGAGCAAAGAACAGTTTTATGCCATGTCAAAACAAAGTACTATGTATGTGTGTAAGATGCCAGCAAGATGCTTACGTACCGGCCTTGCTGTCCCGCCTGGCACCAAACAACTGTCGCCC
>JASAMV010008039.1:0-17159 GCA_030248065.1 Rhynchonema sp. JSB1_4 | reverse complement strand
ATGTTCTTGGTTCGGTTACATTTATTGTTACCTTTTTCAGGCAAAAATCGGCGTTTTTCGACCTTATTTTCCCAAACATCTCTGCACGGTGTAGCAGGGAGGGGGTGGGGGGTCCCCCCCCGGCCCCAAGGTACAGTAGGTAGGTAGGTTGACGCTCCATCCTGGTACAGTAGGTAGGTCGCCGTCCGCCGTTGGGGGGTGGGGGGGGGTGGTTCCCCCAAATTCATCTATCTATCGTCAACACTTTTTGATTGCATCTATCTATCGTCAACACTTTTGGGCAAATCTATTTTATCATCAACAAATTTGGGAGAAATCTATCTATCGTCAACATTCGGGTAAAATCTTTGGAAAACCATTTTGGGCCCATGATGGCTATGTTTTGGCACCCCAACCCCGATTTCGCTGTTACAAACACTATTTCTCATCATTTTGTGCATGTATGAATAAGTTTAAACCAAAAAAGCCAAAAAAAAATTTCACCGGCGCCGGCGGAACTCGAACCAGCAGTTCCGCAGGCACGGTTCCAACGCCTTCACCGCTAAGCTAGCAACCGACACACCTCCCGTCTGGCCGCTGCTACTTATGTCTAGCGCTGCTGTCTAATACACACACGTGTATTAATTAATGCACACACAGCCAGCTGCGTGTAACGGTTAAACCTGATAATCAAGGGCACCTGAATAGTTTTCCAAAGATTTTTATCTCCTAATGTTGACGATAGATAGATTGTTCCCAGAATTTGTTGACGATAAATAGATTTGCCCAAAAGTGTTGACGATAGCTAGATGCAATCAAAAAAGTGTTGACGATTGCAACAGATGAATTTCTAGAACCCCCCCCCCCACCCCAACGGCGGACGGCGACCTACCTACTGTAACAGGATGGAGCGTCAAACTACCTATCTACTGTACCTGTGGGCCGGGGGGACCCCACCCTCCTCCCTGCTACACCGTGCAGAGAGGTGTTTGGCGAAATAGGGTCGAAAAACACCGATTTTTTTGGCCTGAAAAAGGTACAAAATTGCTTGTGAGAGGTATAAAATTTGGAGTTGTGAGAGGTAAGTACTTGAACCCACCAACCCCCTAGGGTTTTGTGGTAGGTAAGTACTGGAGGAGTGAGCCCCCAACCCCCCTGCCACTACTATGCATCTATCCAGTGTAGTTCCTGGGGCTGGGGGAGGGGGGTTCTCCCTAAGGTACACAACAAACAACCGCGACAGAGGTAAAATACACTAGTACACTAACCGCCGCGCCAGGTACACTAACCGCCTCAATTTTTTGCCCGAAATAGGCGTTTTTAGGCCTAAGATGGGCATTTTAGGGCCTAAAATGGGTAATTTTGGGATAGAAGTTGTCAAAAGTTGCCAAAATACCCTTTTTATGGAGAATTTTTTCCCCAAGCCTAAACCTGAGAAAAAGGGTAACTAGACACTTGTTGACTGTAAACAACTGCACAAAACACGGGGGGTGCGTTTTTATTTGCTTGTTGACTGTGTGACAAAAATAAATTAAGCACAGTTAAAGCATGCGTCAACAAGTGTACATTACAGCACGACTGTATTGTACACTTGTTGATTGTATGACATTTATGACAATAATGTTTGTGCAATCAACAAGTGTACATTACAGCACGACTGTATTGTACACTTGTTGATTGTATGACATTTATGACAATAATGTTTGTGTAATCAACAAGTGTACAAAACAGCACGACTGTATTGTACGCTTGTTTGAATGTATGACAAAAATGACATTTATGACAACTGGGGGGGGGTGGTTGTGGTTATTTTTTTTGTTTTTTTTTTTTTTTTTTTAATTGAGGGATGAAGGGAAATTGCAAATACCTACTGTACCAGAGCCGATGGCCTGGGGGGTTATGTACCGAGGGGGGGGGTGGGGGGGTTAGGGTTTGGGGTGAAAATTTCTGATGTGTTTATGGGGTGTGGAATCGTGTGAAAACGTAGTATTTGCGCGCGTAGCGCGCGAATTTCGGGTAATTTGAGGTAAAAACCACTGATTTTGCACTAATTTTGGCCATTTTGGTCAAAAATTGGCACTTTTGGGGCAAAATCGGGGGGATACCTACTGCACCGGGGTGAAAATCGGGGGGGATACCTACTGTACCATGCCAAACATCGGGGGGGGGTTACCTACTGTACCAGGCGAGGGGGTATCTACGGTACTGGGGACAGAGGTCGCAATCGGGCCGGGTTTGGCCGGCCCGGCCCGGCCCGAGCCCCCAAATCTCCGGCCCGGCCCGAATTTTTGGCTCAGATTTTATTTAACCCAATTTTTGTCATAATTTTTGCGATTTTTGAATCAATTTTTTTTGTTGAAATTTCATTGTTTTCCATGAAAAAGTCGCCAGATACCGTAAAAACCTAAATACAGCCCCCCCCGGAATAGAGGCCTCCCAGTATTGCAGCCCCCCATACAGTGGTCAGTGAATTAATAGAGCCCCCCCCCCGGAATAGAGCCCCCCCCCCCAAAAGTAACATCCCCTATACTGTAGTGTATTAAGGCTTGATAGTGGTGTACAGGTACATTTATGCACGTTTGTTGTTTGTTCAGAGCACATAATACGCCTCCTATTGACGAATAGACACGAATAAATGCGGTTGCAAGCGAAAAAACATCCTTTCAAACCCGTTTTTAGGGGTTTTTGGGGGTATTTCTGGGAACAATTTTTCAGGTTCGGGTCAGTGAATTAATAGAGGCCCCCCCGGAATAGAGCCCCCCCCGTAATAGAGCCCCCCCAAAATGGGGTCAGTGAGTTAATAGAGCCCCCCCCCTTCTATTTAGGTTTTTACGGTAGACAATACCAATGGTGTGGCTGGGCTGGGGGGTCCCCCCTAGGTACAGTAGGTAGATGACGCGCCATCCTGGTACAGTAGGTAGGTCGCCGCCCCCCGGCTGGTACAGTAGGTTGCTATTTTTGGCTCAAAATGGTATAAAATCCATATTTTTCATTCCAAATAATCGAAAAATTTGGAGGGTTTTAGAGTACATTTTCATCTAAACTTGGACATCACATGAAAAATTTTGTTCCCCCCTAGCTCGGCCGGTCGGTACAGTAGGTAGGTTGATTTCAGGCCTTTCTGGTGGTACAGTAGGTTGATTGCACGCCTGGGTAGCCACACGCTATGGGTGGGCACAATACCCAATACCAATACCACCCAATACCAATACCAATACCAGTGTTTGGTATTGGTATTGGGTCTAATTCTGGTATTGGGTATTGGTATTGAAGTTGGCCAGGTATTGGTATTGGGTATTGGTATTGGGTTTGCCCAGGTATTGGGTCAAAACCAATACCCAATACTAATCCAGAAAAACCCAATACCAAACCAATACCAAACCCAATACCTGACTCAAAACCCAATACCAAACCAATACCAAACCCAATACCAACCCAATACCAGACGAAAAACCCAATACCAAACCAATACTAAGACCAATACCCAATACCCAACACCAATACCAACCCAATACTCAATACCAATACCAACCCAATACCAAACCCAATACCAGGCACTTCAGTAGTATTGATCTGGTATTGGGTATTGTATTGGTATTGGGTATTGGGTCTCACCCGGTATTGGTATTGGGTATTGGTATTGGGTCACCAATTTGGTATTGGTATTGGGTATTGGTACAGGGCCGGTATTGGTATTGGGTATTGGTATTGGGTGTCAAAAGTGGTATTGTGCCCAGGCCTACACACGACTGGACAATACTGATCACTTACTTGCTGAATGCACCAGAAATTTTAGTATTTTGGACAAAAAAACCCACTTTTTCAGTAAAATAAGTCACTTCAGAAGCTTCGGGCCGGGGTGCCCGGCCCGGCCCGGCTCGGCCCGGCCCGGATTGCGACCTCTGTACTGGGGGCTACCCCCCAAACCCCCCACCTCCAACACTGCCTACTGTACCAGAGCCGATGGCCTGGGGGGGTTATGTACCTACGGGGGGGGGGTTGGGGGGTTAGGTTTTGGGGTGAAAATTTTTAATGTGTTTATTATGTGTGGAATCGTGTGAAAACGTGAATTTGGGGTAAAAATTTGAATTTGAGGTAAAAACCACTGATTTTACACTAATTTTGGCCATTTTGGTCAAAAATTGGCAGTTTTGAGGCAAAATCGGCGGGATACCTACTGTACCGGGGTGGAAATCGGGGGGGGGGGATACCTACTGTACCATGCCAAACATCGGGGGGATACCTACTGTACCAGGCAGTGCTGTGGCTGGGGGGGGGTGCGGGTCCCCCCCCCCAATGGTACCCTACCCGCCCCGGCCTGGTACGCTACCCCCTACCCGCCCCGCTCTTGTACCCTACCCCCCTACCCGCCCCGCCCTGGTACCCTACCCGCCCCGATTTTTACCCCCAAAAAGCCCAATTTTTCGGCCAAAAATGCCCAAATTTCGACCGAAAACCCTGAAAAGTGCAAAAAAACTCGCGCTGCGCGCGACATATGCACTTTTTAGTACATAAAAACAGGCACCCGAAAAAACTTGTGTTGTACCCTACCCGCCCCGAAAAATCTTCCCCCCTCCCCCCCCCAAACCGGATTCCCCCCCAAAATCCCAGGTACCGTATTGTCGGAAATAGAACCCCCCCATTAATTGAACCCCCCTAAATGGCTCGAAATCAAAAATAGAACCCCCCATTAATTGACCCCCCCATTAATAGAACCCCACCCCCAACCTTCACCGTACCACAGATTAGTGGTATGGTAGGACTGTGTTGTTGTGTCAAACGTTGTTTAAGCTTGCGTACACAACAGAATACAGCTTTTTAAGCATAATTGCCGCTGTTGAAGTTGGAAAATACCGAAAACAAGCCATTTTTGTGGGCATTATTAACAATGATTCTTTTCGTCGGGGGGCCAAATGAAAAATATAACCCCCGCCCAGTGTAGTGGCAGGCCCATGCGTGGGAGGTAAGTATGATGCGGGGTTGGGACCGGAAGCGTGAGAGGTATGATTTTGGTCACCCAAAAAGGCGAAAAAACACCGTTTTTGTGATACAATTTTGGCCAAAAATTGAGGTAAAAATAGTACTTTTTCAAAATTTTCGCCGAAAATCGCCTAAAAATAGGTATTATGGGTGGCGATTTTTGGGAAAATAAGGTCGAAAAACACCGATTTTTGCCTTAAAAAGGTATAAAATTGCTTGTGAGAGGTATGATTTGGAGTTGTGAGAGGTAAGTACTCAACCCCCCCTCGGGTTTTGTGGTAGGTAAGTACTGAGAGGGGGGTAACCCCCCCCCAACCCCCCCCAGCCACTACTATGCCCCCCCCAATAATTGACCCCCCCATAAATTAAACCCCCCCAAAATGACCCCAGTGAAAAAATAGACCCCCCGGGTTCTATTTCCGACAATACGATACACTACCCCCCTACCCGCCCCGATTTTTTCCACCTATGTACCCTACCCGCCCGCAAAAGTAGCCACAGCACTGGTACTGGTACCAGGCGAAGGGGGATACCTACTGTCAGTGTAGTTCCTGGGGGGGAGGGGGGTCCCCCCCTAAGGTACACTAACCGCCGCGACCAAGGTACACTAGTACACTAACCGCCGCGCCAGGTACACTAACCGCCTCAATTTTTGCCTAAAATAGGCATTTTTCGGCCTAAAATGGGCATTTTTAGGCCTAAAATGGGTGATTTTCAGGTCAATGATGTCAAAAGTCGCCAAAATACCCTTTTTATTGAGAATTTTTTCCAAAAAGGGGCAAAAATCGGTCAAATTTTCTACCTCAAAAAGTGACTTTTTCCTGAATTTGGGTCTTCCCCCCTTTCCCCCCCAGGTAGGTACACTAACCGCCGCACGAAAAAAAGGGGTAGGTACACTAACCGCCGCGCCGGACCAGGAACTACACTGCCTACTGTACTGGGGGGCTACCCCCCAAACCGCCAACCCCCCACCTCCAACACTGCCCTTCCCCCTCGGGGTCGGGGGTACACTATCTCCCCCTCCGAAAAAAACGGAGTCCGCTATCTCCCCCTCCGGGTCCGGACGGACACCAGGAACTACACTTGGGGGGGGGAGGGGGGAGACCCAAATTCTGGAAGTCACTTTTTGAGTTAGAAATTCGACTGATTTTTGCCCCTTTTTGGAAAAAATTCTCCATAGAAAGGGTATTTTAGCGACTTTCGACAACATTGACCTAAAAGTCACTCATTTTAGGCCTAAAAATGCCCATTTTAGGCGTAGAAATGCCTATTTTAGGCAAAAATTGAGGCGGTTAGCGTACCTGGCGCGGCGGTTAGTGTGTTTCCTTTTTCGGTTTTTTACAAGATGTAAAAACCCGGTTCTTCGTAGGTCGTATGCCAAGAACTGCGCTTCTGCAGATAGAGACAAGACAATCCCTAAAGTGTAACAAGCAACGAACATCATGCCAAACGCACGACGCACGATGAATGCATTCAGTCTGTTTGTGCAAGACACACGTGATGAACTGAAACGACAGGGCTACAAAGGACCGACCAACTGGGAACATTTGAAGGAAATTGCGTCCGGAAAATGGGAGGTTGGTTTCACTTTTCGGTGCATCTGTGCCCCCAGTGCGATGTGTAGAGACCGAGGGCAGGGGTAGGGCGTGAATGGGAACCGCGGTGAATGCTGACAACCATTTCAACTGGTTTTTGTGGGTATTCAGGAACTAACACCGGATGAACACCGCAAGTACAAAGACCGTGCCAAAGAAGAAAAGCAACATTCACGGTCAGTTTGAAACCATAGTTTCGTTGACTTGGTCACAGAGACGGCTTGATATTCTCTTTTTAATGCTTGTCATTTTTTACAGCGGCAGCACCAGCATCCACCACCATCCACAACCATTTGCAGCGCCAGGTGGGTCACTTTTATTCGCGTTCCACAGTGCACAAGAATACCTGTTCACGCGATGAAACGAAGCGATTGTTCATTACTTCTCTCTTCGGGACACGAAACGAACTCATCATTTTCGATCACTTAAGCGGAGCACGAGCAGAGCAGACCTGTTCAATCACCCTCCGCCCGGTGAAGAATGATTTTGTATTTGCGGAGGGTCAGAATCGGTACCCTTCTGTGAGTTTCGGGTCGACGCTCTTTGCGCGCATCATTCTCCGACAGCTCGAAAATATCCGACGGACCAATAACGGACGAAATTTTTGCACATTTGCTTCATTGATTTTGCGGCTCAATCTACAGAATTCAACGGTTTTTGAACAAAATGGACACAACAATACATCCTTCTGCGTCTGCACGCCTGTGGAACATTTCGTCCGAAGAAAAATTTCACTGAAAAGTTTTTTTCAGACGGATGTATGCTTTGAACTGTAAGTGTCAGTGTCACGGAAGGTGCAGACGTACCACGGAGGGTGATAAAGAGTGCCCGATGGCAGAATTTCACTGCTGTACACTACACTGTAGCGCTGCGTTCATTAATGCACAGGTGCACGAGCGGCACGTGCCCAATCACACAAAGTTGGTGACCCAGACGAATCGGTGTGTGTGCCAACCGAGGACTGGAATTGCGCCGAAATGCTGCCGGCCAAGCGCGAGACCGATCTGACCAGACTGTGTCAACGCATGGAATGGGGATACTCAAAGTGTAAAGAAGGTGACGGATATGTGCTATGTTTGTTGACTTTTTTTGGGCGACTAAATTGCTGAAAATACCACAAATTTCACGTGAAAAAAAAATTGCAAACATCTTCATGTTGTTCCACTCTTGCGGATCAGTTCAAGAATTTTGACCAATGCTTGTGTTATCTCAAAGGACACACACGACACCATGGTGCAGTGGGTGCTGTCTTGTAGAAGGGGGTTGCACAAAAGATTTTGCACAATCAATAACGATGCGATTTAGCCTTGCAGGCGCATGATGTGTTTTGATCTTTTCCTTGATTGCCGCTAAAATATACGTTTCGTGGTGGTCCAATAATTCTGCCAGCTCAACAAACGACCTCTACTAAATTGCAGAACACCTCGACAAGCACTACGTGTTCATATCGTGCCAATCTGCCAGTGCACCCGGCAGCAACGACCATCGTTACGCCACCAAATCGCGTCCCGCACAACAACAGCAAGTGGTCCCGACTGAAGTCGCATTCTTGCGATTCTCGATCAACAAGGGCGTTACCGCCACCTACCATTATCAGCTACCGTTTCAATCCGAAGGTTGGCTTTGATTTTTGAGTTGCTGATGCACAAACGTTAAGCGGATGGACACGGCTGGTCGGTCACATAACTGTATGAAAATAATCACTGCCACCAATTTTGACGAGCATAAAAGTTGTTTATTGGCTGTCTGGTGTGGTGTGTGATGACGACGACAGTAAATTTTCATTTTTGTCATTCGTACAGAAAGTATAGTGACCGAGGTGGATTCGACCTTATCCAATCCTGTCCTAATCACCAAGTTCTATTCACCAAATCGGGTTCCTTCGTCTTGGAAATGTGGATAATTTATCGCACGATTGTATTGCATTTCCTTCAGAATACAAAAAGTACAGTCAATTGCCGTGCGACTCCAACCTGCACAAGCAGCCACTCATGCAAGAATATGTGACACAACTACAAGACGCCTACACAAAATTGCGCGCCGAGTTCAGAAACAGCCAGAAGGGAAAGCAGAAACAGACGGAAATGTTCTGTTTGGCCAGCGAGTTCGAGACGGTGTTCGAGTGCATCAAATTTATGCAGAAAGTCTGTTGCACTGGTAAGATGGCATGGGCTTGGTTTGTTTGACTTACTTTTGAGCACTAACATTTCTCGAGCAATGCTGGGTTTTTTTCGGTTTCGTAGTTATTGAGAACGAAAGCCGGTATTTCCTCAAAGGTCCCAGTATCTGACCTTGCGGTACGTATGATCAAGTTTTGCATTCGATTTCCATCTGAAAACTTTTATCAAACTGCTGAATTAATGTCAGAATCGTTCAGACACGCGGATAGCCCCAATCTGCTGTTTTATTTCACAGACCAAGATTTCAGTTAAAAAGCGGACTGAATGTTTCCTGGAAAATGTTCTATTTCAGATGCGAGCAGCGCGTTTCTGTCGATGGTCGGCAACCAGCTGTTCTGCATCGAGGATCTGATCATCACGCTGCTGGAATGGCACGAATTGATGCCCATTGTGAGGGATCGATTGAAAGAGCAGAAGTCGACGCAGATTGTTGATCCCGATTTATTGATTGATCTAGGCGGACAACATGTGTCCGGTAATTTGGTGAATGAATTTGTACAACGTTGGCGGTTCGCGTGAGAAATCACTAAAGCTTCTAGGTCAGGCTGACAACGGAATATAGAAATGCTGTTTTAAATCCAAGAATTCCACCATCCCCAGGTCACCACGACGAACTGATGAGCGCCATGCGATATTTGAATCGCGTTGTGCGGCAGAAGCCGTTCCACGACTCGAATACTATCTGTGACGAACACAAACAACATGATATTGAAAACAGGCCCGCTTTAGAAATGTTGGTACATCGTTCATATTTTGATTTATATTTTATATGTTCGTCTTTTGTCCTTTTATGAACACAGTCAACCCTCGGTTTTTTAACATGGCATGATGGGCACCCATCATTTTCAGCAGTGGTGTTGTTGGTATATCAAAAAGTCAGGATACCGGATACCCAAAATCAAAAATTTTCGGATACCGGATTCCCAAAATAAAAAATCTCGGATACCAGGGGGGTTGCCTCCCAAAAAAATGTCGGATACCCGGGGGGTTGTTCAAAAAAGGTCAATTTCTCAGAGGAAAATTGAGCAAAATTGGTGATGGAAGCGCAAGAAACGGTCATTTTTGGGGTTATGCTTGTGCCAGCAAGCGATTTTGAGCATTGTAAAGGTAATAATGGGCTATTTTTACGGTTTTCGGAATTTTTTTTTGGGTCGGATACCCCTGGACAAAAAGTCAGGGTACCAGATACCCCTGGGTGAAAAAATCAAGATACCGGATACCAGGTGGTAGCCCCCTCCCCCCCCAACGACACCACTGATTTTCAGTCATTATAAAAATATTCACATGTGGACTGGCATTGGGAAACAAAATATCGTTCCAAAGTAAAGAGGGACACCACCACCATGAAAATGGCACAGTGTAATTTTTTATTCTCTTTGTTCACTCAGTTGGTGCAGTCAGTCGACGGTGCGCGCTGCCGCTCGATTGGTGATCGATTTCATGACCAAAACCGGCGACACCGCCGATACTGTTGCAAAGGAGTACTTCAAAAGGCGCGACCACTACGCAAATACGGTTGAATCGGGAATTGGCAGACACTTTCAGCACAAGCATGATAACAAGACCGAGCCAATGGTTTGTGTGTACGTTTGAGTGTACTTTTTAATTTAATCGGTCATGTGCGTCTATTAGAGTCGGCACCCCATTTGAGCTGATATACCATGCAGCTGAAGTGAATTAGGCCTATTGTAAATGGTATAGACGCGCCTTGGTGGCTGCAAAAGGTGGTTGACGCACGTTAGTCAGTCGTGGGCTTCCACGACCGTATTCAGTCAGAACGCCTTTCGTGCACTGCTGCGTCAATCATTCTTTTTGTACCTACATGCGTCAAGGTCGACCATTTTACAAATAAGCCTCAGTTTAGATCTATACGAACTCAACTCACCACGAATATTTGGTTGTGTTGCAAAAATAGAAAGAAACATGTTGATATCCTTCCTTCCTTCTGCTCACAGGACACGGCCGAACCACAGCGTCTTGACGAGTGGCTGAGTACAGCGTCGTCGAGCCCGGTGCTGCATACAATGGGTCGGGGCAAGAGTCTGCTGGTCAAACCGGTGGTGGTCGCGTCGGCCAAGACACAAACACAACAACACTTCACCACCGTGCACAACAATCAAAACAACACAACTTATAGAGTTGGACGACAGGTACTGGTTAGGCCCTGGGCGCTCAAAGAACGATGCTTGTTGTGCTTTTGCTTTATTTGTGCCTTCAGTGTCGCGAATGCAGCTCGTGTTCATGAGCAGCGGCCACTTTACGATTTGTTATCGTGTGGCTGAGTTTCAAAAACGATCTCATGCTCGAACTCGAAATAGGGAGAGAGAGAGAAAGAGATCTCATCTCCACTGCATTTATTTTTTAGGATCTTGTATTTGATTATTCGTTGTTTCGTCACATCAAAATTGGACCGCCATTGGGATTCTTCAATAAGTAAAACCTTATTTATGCATTTATCAAAACATTTTCCATTCAACGACCTGCCAGATGCGCACTCCGACTCCGCCCACCCCGACCCCGGCTTCAACCAGTGCACAATCATCCAGCAACGGTCGTGCGTGTCACATGCAAACGCAATGCGCTGGCAAAGGTTTGTCAGGTCAGACTATAGTTGCCATTTTTCCGGAACAATGCATTTACTGGAAAGAAGTGTTCGCCTGTTCAAGTGGAGCACATTTGAGCAAACCATGGTCTAAGATTGTTTCATTGGGAAAAGTCATGCTGGCCTGGGCAAGTCTGCCAAAAGGTAAAACATAAAAATGTTTCTTGCACAATTTGATAAGCTAATCCAACTTCCCACGCTTTTTGAAAAATTTGGAAGCCTTTCCAATAATTTCTGATATTTTTCAGTTCCCGGAAAAATATCGGTTCCTTATTTTGGCTCCTGGGAAAACTTTTTTGTAGAAAAATACGGCTTTTTTTCACCTGCAACTACATGTCACACAGTTCGCGGGTGCTTCTTGGGTTGGGTGTGGCCATTTGCCTCGAAGCTGATGATGACCTGGTCTGTGAAAGCAGTTCCCACCGGGCAAGCAAAAAACCACGTTGAACAATTAGCATAACTGTGTCCAATTTTTGCAGTCAACAAGATCAACTAGTACCGCAAAATTGAGGCGCCAAAGATTCATCGAACTTAGTTGCAGTTCCAACTCCACAATCGCCCCCAACTGAGCCGATCTCGTTGCGTTCGTTGTTCGTTGACGACCCGGAAGAAGAACTGGTTGTGCTGGACCGAAATGGCCAGCCGTTGTCTTGTCAGGCCGATTTCGTGAAACAGCGCGCCAATGCTGTGGGCTTACGTGGACTCGGCCGGGCTCAGGCAAACATACCGTTCAGTTCGGTCAGTTTCTATTTTGTTTGTGAAGCACGAAACACAACCTTGTTCGTATGTACAGTTAATATCCGTAATATCAACCGGACAACAGGAAACAGGATAGTAAACGAATATATCAATACAAGAAGAAAAATGCCTGTTGTCGCACGGCAAGAATCAGGATATGGTTCTCGGTATCGTTGGGGTCGCATATAAAACACCCATACAAGATGGTTCACTCCTCAAGGTAAAAAGATATCTGTGATTACGCACAAGAACAAAAGGCGAGTAAAAACGTCAGCGAAACTAAGAAAGGCTTATTGGCCAAAAAATGAACAGGATTTAGAAAGATGCATTGCATTATGCATTCCATTCGAAAAGTGAATTAAAAAGCGATACGCCATCAGAGTACCTTGTTGCGGCCAATAGCACGATGAGGCGACGACGGCAAGCTGTCACAGGTTCGATTAATACTAGTAACGACATAAAGAGTTGGTAAAATGATTATGCGTTGGCCGCAATATGGTTTTCTGATGGCGTATCGCTTTTTAATTCACTTTTCAAATGGAATGCAATGCCTTTTTCTAAATCCTATTCATTTTTGGCAAATAAGCTTTTCTTGGTTTCGGTGAAGTTTTTACTCCCCTTTTGTTTTTCGTGCGTAATCACTGATATCTTTTTACTTTGAGAAGTGAACCATCTTGTATGGGTGTTTAAAATGCGACCCGAACGATACCGAGAACCATATGCTGATTCTTGCCATGCGACAGCAGGCATTTTTCTTCTTGTAGTTTTGTTTTATATCGAGTAAGCATATTTTCTTATTCGATTGACGGATATGATCACACCGATAATTCGTTCACTATACAGAGGAATTCACTATGTGAAGGTTTGACTGCTCACCGTTGGATTTCTCGACCCCGAAAACCTACATATATACCACACACACACTGTCTTTATGATCAGACCAGTATTGCGCGACTTATTAGCATGAATAAACACTGAGTTCCGGTTCCAGTCCCGGTTCTGGCTCCGAGAGCTCCGGATGCAAAAACCAATTATACCATCCGCTTTATCGACCCCGAAAACCTATATACCCTTATTTGCGTGAATAAATGCTGGGTTCCGGTTCCAGTTCCGGTTCTGGCGCCGGAGAGCTCCGGATTTAAAAATCAATGTTACCATTAGATTTCTCGACCCCGAAAACCTATATACCGCACGCATTGTCTTTATGATTAGACCAGTATTGTGCGACTTTTTTGTATGAATAAATACTGAGTTCCAGTTCCGGTTCTGGCTTCGGAGAGCTCCGGATCTAAAAACCGATGTATATAATCTGTGATCACGAAAACAACGTTCAAACAAGATAAAACACGTTAAAATTGTCACAATAAACTTTTAAAATTTTGTTTTCAGGAACAAACGCGAGCTTGTGCCGACTTACGCTCACCCTTTTGATCAGGCAACAGCAGAACATTTAGTAGGGAATCCAACCAGCTCAACTGCCAACACCCACGTGCGAAATTTTTCACAACGTGTGATTTTTCAGCGCACTGTTTCTTGTCACGATTTATTTGGTGGCATTTGCCTGATCAAAGGGCGAGCGTAAGTCGGCACAAGCTCTCGTTTGTTCCTGAAAGCAATTTTTTAAACACTACTTCTGTCAGTTTTACCGTGTTTTATCTCGTTTGATCGATGTTTTTGTGATCATTGAACATATATGGTCAAATTTCTTAGTAAAAAAGCAAGCATGAGATATCCGGTTTCCCGCTTTAAATGTCGAAACCATCGGTGCTTTGTTGTGGAATTATTGGCCAGTGAAAATTTTTGCTGCCGGCACTAACTCCGGGCAACCACATTGCTATTGAATACCGCGCATGCCCCGATATATCAACATAGTAGTTAAGCGTGACTGAACGTGAAAATCAGGATTGATTTTGATGAATTCCTATATGGTCATTGTGCGACCAATACCGCGCATGCCCCGATATATCAACATATCAAATATCAATGTAGCAAATTCAGCACTTCGGCTTGTTTCAGTGCCTTGACTACTTCAGTGCGTATTCACCGACCAAAAAGCAGCAAAATGATGTGAATTAAGCGATGTGAATTAAGTGAAAAATCTAATAAATAAATTTGGTTGGCCACTGTCGCAACCACACGCCCTTCTAGCTTCAGTTGCATGCTTTTGAAATAAAACTTTTTGTATTTATTTTTATTGCTGATTTTGGTTGTTGCCGATCTTTCAATTTCTGGTTCGAGTGTTCTTTAATCTCTCCACTCTCCGTAAAAGCGTCCACCACGTGCAATGATTAACATTATTAAAATTTACATATCACCAACAACTCTTCTATTTCATGATGTTTGAGCGGCGCGACATGTCGCATTGGTTGTGGCCATTGGTCTATTTTGTACACGTAAAACTTAGAAAATCATTTGATGACGAGCTCAATAAAAATAACTGCACTGATTTACTGCGAAGTGATTTACTGATTTAAATAATCGTCACGCACGAGTCCACTAATTATCTGGATCCTTCTATCAATAATAAGTACTTCGGCACAACAACAAGTTGACAACGACATTTGATTTTGAAATAGACGACAATTCTCTTGCCGGTGCTGAACAAAACAAAATGTCGACGTTGAAGATGACACTGTGCCTTGTGCTGATATGTTTGCTCATTGGGTGGAATTCGCGAAACGAAGTCAATTTCACCGTCAACCTCACCGTCAAAGTCAGATGTTTCAGCGTCACGCTGCGGCTGATGGACAAGACGCGGTTTTCCAAACGAAGTGTCAACTTGGACGCGTTGTTGTGTGTGGTTGTACGGTTTTCTCAGCAAAATATTATTTTAAGGGTGTAACGCAGACGTTTCAGAAGAGTATTTCTGAGTTTTAGGAATTTATGCCCAGTGGTAATGAAATAACGTTGCGATCACTAACCGCAGTCAAAAATTTTTGCACCGCCGTTGGTGATCACCTGTTTATTTCTTTGCCTTCCTTCAGAAAATCATAAAACTTGGAAATACTGTTCCAAAGCGCTTGTGTTACATCCTTAAAATAATAATGAGGAGAGAAAGGCATCCAGTCGTGCACAAGAACGCCTCAAATTTTACCCTTCGTTTGCAAAATAGTGCCGAGCTCGGGCCGGAGATTTGGAGGGCCGGGTCGGGCCGGAGATTTGGAGGATCAAGATTAAATCTTTCAAAACCAATCACGCGCCGTCACACCAGCATCGCCGATATAACACGTCAGGTATAGGGAAAATCAGTTTTTCGAGCACGCTGATGTTTCACGTGCATGTTGGAAAAAATTTTGTCAAATTATTTCATCACATCAAACTATCTTTCCTGTAAGAACATTACCAACGATCAAATCTAGCTCGGTCCTTGTTCGTGGTCTAATCTCAAAGTACTGCGGTACCCTAACGGGTCCTCGTGGATATAAACGTCGCCTGACTCAATCATCTAATTTTTTGTTAGTCATTCATTTCTCTTTATTTCGACCAACTTCCACTATCAAATCCAGCTAGCAGCAAAGTACGCATTGAAAATCATCAACACTGCCATGGCAGCCAAATGTTATCTCAGCTCATCATCGTCCGAGGAACAGCAAGACGCAGATCCGAAGGTATGGTTTTTGTGGAAAGCAGAGACAACTTGAAGCTTACAAGAGCCACTAGTTCTTAAAAACTAAACAATCCCCACTTTTTAAATTAAGAACAGCTGAAACCACCGTAGATTATGTGCTATTTGTACGACCCGAACTACGTCTACGAAGGCATTGTGAAGCGTCAGAAAGGTCGATTGGTCGCTGGCGTGTATGAGCTTGCGTTCGACCACGATCGCAACTACCAACATTCGAAATTCAGCCTTGAATATCAGGGTGAGTTTGAACATGCCAGAATGAAACATGAATAGATGAAGTTGGTCTGATGTCTAACCGTGTCTGTACTCTTCAGCGATACCTGCATACCTGGCGTTGCCTGATCCGCCAAGCATATAACGCGTGATGCAAGATTATAAACACACCCACGCAGCCAGCCAACACACACAAGCTGACTGCCAGTCTGTGCTTGTAATGTTACATCACGCGTTATGTGCTTGGCGGATCAGGCAACGCATTGGACATAAATTCTGCGTTAGCTGTTGTTGGACTATACATATGTATGTTCACCAGTGCGCAACCAACGAGCACCGTCAAGCCGGAGCTTATTGTTTCGCTCCGCATTTTCGCAAGACTACGCATTTTGTCTTTTTACATGCATGTACTTTAATAGTGATTAAATGTGTTAATGTGCAAAGTGCCACTGGTAACAGACACGTAACTTTTAATTTACGCTCTGCTCATTTTGGGCTTGGGGTCTTGGCGAGTTAAAAAGTGGCAAAATGGGTGTGTTGCGCGTGCGCGAATAACTCGCAGCTGTGTGCTTGCCTGTATTTCCTTAAGATTTCATTTCATTTGAAACTGTTTGAAGACTAATTGAGCATATTTTCAGACTTCAGTAGCAGACCGATTAATAATGGCACACATACAAAGGCAAAAAAACGTAAAAAAACGTCATTTTTTGACAAAAATTTTCACACATATGATCATAGAAAAAAATTTTGCGGATTTGCAAGGTGTCCCATCTATCGGCCTAGTTAGCCCTGAAAGTGATGCAAATGACTGCATTTGCCGTTTGGTTAGGCTACGTCAGTACTTTTTTTAATTCGCGCTTCTTTCGTGTCCGCTTGGACACCAGGTTGACGGCGATAAATTACAAATTTCTCGAAAACAAAAGGTAGTCAGACAATGTGTTGGGACGATTCGAATAGCCAGATGATTGTTTATTCTGCATGACAATTACCAATAAGCAGTCTTGAAACATGCGCATGTAATGTGGGCAAATATAAAAAGTTGGTCAAATGCCAAAAAGTGCGACCAGTGCACCTTTTTTGAGCCATATCAATTTAACGGTTGTTCAGGTGCGGCTCAAATTTGGGATTTGGGAGGTTCAACGTATGCCTAATCCAATGAGCAAATAAAATTGGGGGGTCAAAATTTTTTTCCGGAACACTTCAGGTGAAAATTACCTGCCCACGCTCTTAAAAAAACTAAGCAATCC
>JASAMV010008037.1:0-28732 GCA_030248065.1 Rhynchonema sp. JSB1_4 | reverse complement strand
AGTTTCGGTTTTCTAGGAGTTAAGTTTTGTTGTGAAAATGGCTTGAGTTTACATTTTTCAACTCACGCAAAATAAGGAATGAACCATCTGTCACTTAGCATTACCATGCTATGTAGCTATGATGTATGAGCAGGGTTGGGCAAAAAAAAAATTTTTTAAAAAAAAATTTTTTTTTTTAAAAAGGTTTTTGAAAAAATTTTTTTTTAAAAAAAAAATTTTTTTTAAATTTTCGGGGGAACAAAATGTTCTAAAACGTCCAAAAATGGCCTTTTTGGGGGTTATTTTTTGTCATTTTTTTTTCAACGAAAAATTTTCTTCACAAAATCACCTTTGGGGCATGTATTTGGTACCTAAGATACCCCAAATGATGTTATTATACCTTCCCTTGATACATGGGACACAGTATGCATGTGCCTACATGGTACTTCGATGTCATACCCCATCAGGTCGGTCATATACGACTGATTCAGCTGCCCGACGACTATGTTCTGCAGCTTCTGTTCTCAATTCTGTGTAGTTTATGAGTGAATCTTGCTTATTCGGCCACAAACTGTTGTGTCCGATACCACAAGCAGCAATAATCCGACCATATCAAGCACAGACTGTTGGTTCGTACCGAAATGACGTAAACACCCTTGATAAGTGATGCAAACTAGTCACAAAAGTGACTTGTCAATTAAAGTTGCATTTTTTCGCGATTTTGCGCGTTTTTTAGGCAAATTTGGTAAAATTTCCCGAAAAAATATAGACTTTTTAAAAAAAAAATTTAAAAAAAAAAAATTTTTTTTTGAAAAAAACTCTTTTAAAAAAATTTTTTTTCCAACCCTGTGTATGAGCGTTATGCTGCCCAACAGAATAAATGAAAGTCAACGAAAAATTTGAACCTGATGCGACTGCCGTGCTGGGAAGGACCAAAATAATAATAAACTCGATAAGCTTGTCCATTCTTTCAAAGCTGGCTCAGAGCAGTATCAATATTGCACAGAAACGTTTTCGGCACGCACTTGCGCAGAGCTTCGGCGTTTTGGCGCATCGTTTCCTCGTCGTACGATCCATTTCGGTAGAATTCGGCCGCAAACGGCTCCAGTGTTCGCGTGCAATGTTGCTCCAAATCAGACAATCTCATTGTGATTGGCACATTTCTGTCAACAGCCTCGGGCGGCACTGCTGGTATGCAACAGGACATGATTCTGTATCCTGGGCGATTCTTGTTCGTGTCTCAACCTAATGCGCTTGGTGCCTTCACACACGGAGTACCGTCCGTGTATAGGGTGGCCCAAAAGTAGCTACACTACGTTAAGGATTACTCACTGGGAAGAATGTGTGGTTTTGAGACCACACATCGATGTGTGGTTGTTGCAATACCACACATAAACTGTGGTTTTTGAAGAAAAGATGTGTGGTTTTGGGAACTTCCACACATTAATGTGTAAAAACCACACAGTAATGTGTGGTGTAGCACACATTAATGTGTGGAATTCAAAATCTAGCGGGAAGTTTGCCGTGAAACATTTTGGCCATTGAGTCTTCATTTACAGGTGCCGAATTTAATACATATTAATGTTTTGTTACCATAATGTACGAAATCAATTACCGCAAAAGCATATCTAGTGTGATGTTTGCATCTTCATCAATAATTAAATCGATAACTGTGCAGAAGATTCGCAAACGAACGTTGTGAAGGTCAGTTGAATTTTGAATTCATTCATTTAGATTCGCTGATAGGCTGATTACCTGTAATTGTTGACAGTGCTGTGCGATTTATGAAAAGCAAAATCTGTCACAGGTAACTGCGTATCGTTCGACAACCGGGACTCGAGGAAAATCAGAAAACTGAGCTCAACTTGACGTGATTGACAGAGCTCTCGGTGGGTGTTTGATTATTATTCCACTGCTGTTGTGATATGTTCCAAACGTCAAAATTTTGGCAGCTCCAATTTACTCTGTCAATATGCTTCAGGTGAGCATCGTACCTACGCGGCCCGACGGCCGGGGCTGGACTCAAATAAACCACAGTAAACAAACACTCCGCATCTGGGAATTTGAAGAACGCATAATTGTACTAGATTTACTTGAGTGTTCACAATTTTCACTCTGTGGTTAATTTCGGCACATTGAGTTTTCGTCATTCTGCCCTTTACTTTTATTGTGCGCACTGACCTTAGGCTTTCTTCTTCTCGTTAAATATACATTATTGTAGTACAGTTAGTTCCTTTAGAAATAACGTCGAAACTCGGTACGTCTTACTTCTGTTGCGATAACTGCGCTTGTGTGTCCTCAGTTTATTGCCATAAAATCGAAGTGTATCCGGAACCAAAATTTGCGAAGGAACAGAAACCACACATTAATGTGTGGGACAAGAGAGTGGGCGTAAAAACCACACATAATGTGTGGTATTGGGCTGCTATACCCCACGTGTTAAAAACCACACATTATTTCATGATAACCACACTTAATGTGTAGGTGCAGCACTCCACACATTTTTTCGTGAAAAACCAAGAAAAAATGTGTGGTAAAACCACACATCCTTCCCAATGAGTATGTGCAAGAAAGTCGCACGAAACGGCTTCAGAACGGACAAAATTGGGTAATTGAGGCTTTCGGACACGGGGAATCCGAAATCGGGCACAGTTTTTTTAGTCAGGACATTTTGGATCCACGAAATGTCAGGTCCCAATTTTTGGACCGGACCATATTTCGCGGACCCAAAATGCCCAGACTGAAAAGTAGGGATTTCCGGATTCCTGTGTCCGACAAGCCCTGCTAACCAATTTTTAGCCTGTTTTTACTGTACAACTTTCTTGCGCGTCATCCATAACGTAGTGTAGCTAGTTTTGGGCCACCCTATATATCTATTTGCTATGTAAAACATTTTGTCGTTCATTTTAACCGTCTTTAGCATGCTATCAGGTTTGGTTTTCGCACCTAAAATCACGTATTGTCGTTTGACTGTTATGTGCAAAACACGCACATAAAATAAACACAGTTGACGGGCAAAGACTTGCACAGACGAAATGCAAATTGATAATAATCAACAGCAGGTATGTATGGGTGATATTTTCGAAACGGTGTAAAGGTCAGTTGGGTGTAAAGGTCGGTGGAAAGCTCGGTGTGAGAAAGTTCAGTGTAAGCTCGGTGTAAGCTTGAAACATTGCACGCTGAGCAAGCAGCAGACGCGCGTTTCTAAACGAAAGGTCAACTTTGATGGTTTGTTGTGCAAGCGTAAATAGTTTGTTTGCAATATTGTTTGTTAAGCTGGTTGCACAAGCGTTTTTAAGCTACATGTGTGAATTTCGTAACCTTTCATGGAGCCGTTTTGATTTCGTGATGCGATCAGTTAGTGACGTCAAAATTTTTGGCACCGCCGTCAATGAATGTTCTATTTCTCTACAGCCTTGCGGCGAAATGTTAGGTAACTTGCAAATATTCTTTTAAAACGTTTGTGCAACCAGCTTAAATGAACCAGATTGCAAACAAGCGCTTTACGCTTGCACAGCAAACTGTCAAAGTTGACCTTTCGTTTAGAAACGCGCGTTTGCTGCTTGCTCAGCGTGCAATGTTTCAAGCTTACGCCGAGCTTACACTGAACTTTCTCACACCGAGCTTTCCACCGACCTTTACACCCAACTGACCTTTACACCGTTTCGAAAATATCACCCTATGTATGTACGTACATATGTACTGTACTGTACATGTATGAACTTCATGTGGGTCAATGTCGTTTTCGTTTCTCAAATGCCTCGTTAAATAAATAGGATCGTGGGTGATAACGTGACGAAAAGATTCTCATCTTGTTTTTATCAAAGAACGCACACCAAAGCGCACGCTATCTGCGTGGGATTTTGTGTTCATTTATACGGCCGTGTACAACAATTAGTGAATTACACCAGGTTACTAATTGAAAAAAGCTTATCGAGTTTATTATTATTTTGGTCCTTCCCAGCACGGCTGTGCCAGTCGCATCAGGTTCAAATTTTTCGTTGACTTTCATTTATTCTGTTGGGCAGCATAACGCTCATACACAGGGTTGGAAAAAAAATTTTTTTTAACAAGTTTTTTTTTAAAAAAAATTTTTTTTAAAAAGTCTGAGATTCGGGGAAATTTTACCAAATTTGCCTAAAAAACGCGCAAAATCGCGAAAAAATGCAACTTTAATTGACAAGTCACTTTTGTGACTTAGTTTGCATCACTTATCAAGGGTGTTTACGTCATTTCGGTACGAACCAACAGTCTGTGCTTGATATGGTCGGATGATTGCTGCTCTGTGGTATCGGACACAACAGTTTGTGGCCGAATAAGCAAGATTCACTCATAAACTACACAGAATTGAGAATATAAGCTGCAGAAATACTTGTCGGGCAGCTGAATCAGTCGTATATGACCGACCTGATGGGGTATGACATCGAAGTACCATGTAGGCACATGCATACTGTGTCCCATGTATCAAGGGAAGGTATAATAACATCATTTGGGGTATCTTAGGTACCAAATACATGCCCCAAAGGTGATTTTGTGAAGAAAATTTTTCGACCCTTGAGAAAAAATGACAAAAAATAACCCCCAAAAAGGCCATTTTTGGACGTTTTAGAACATTTTGTTCCCCCGAAAATCTAAAAAAAAATTTTTTTTAAAAAAAAAATTTTTCAAAAACCTTTTTTTTAAAAAAAAATTTTTTTTTTAAAAATTTTTTTTTTGCCCAACCCTGCTCATACATCATAGCTACATAGCATGGTAATGCTAAGTGACATATGGTTCATTCCTTATTTTGCGTGAGTTGAAAAATGTAAACTCAAGCCATTTTCACAACAAAACTTAACTTGAGAAACCCAAACTTGCACGCAACTTGTACGGCGTAGACTTCTAGGTCCGCACGAAATTTCATCCCGCTGCGTGCCTAATCGCGCGATCGCGGGCAAGATACAGTTGTCATTTTTGAAAAACGTTCCTTCCCTTTTTTTTCACAAAAAACCAGTCAGGGCCCAGACGTTACTGAACACCAGAAATGTTAATATCACATATAAGTTTTCCCACGCGAGAAACACGATGGTGCTATCGCCGACTTCGTAACTCCACCCCTCCGGGCTCAGACGGGAGCTGATATGGGAAAAAATTTCTTGGCCATGAGTGTTTTGGACCAAGCCCAGTTAGATTAATGGCCTAGTTATTGGTCGCACAATGACCATATAAGAATTCATCAAATCAATCCTGATTTTCACGTTCAGTCACTCTTAACTACAGTGCTATTTATGATTCTCACAAAACATTTTCAGCTGAAAATAATTTAGCAGATCAACAACGTTGCCGCAGGTCTGAAACATTCTCTTTACTACATGCTTTGTGTGCGATCAGGCAACGAAACGTCAATGTGCCGTTACTTTCCCTCTTTACGATTCAGGAAAAAAATTTGACCAATTCTCATAAAGTCATTGTGCGACCAATACCATGCCAAGTTTCAATGAAATTTATTTTGGTCGCATATATTTGGCGGAGACCCTTTCAACTAAATCCATCTTTGTGCAATTTTTATCGTGCAGGATTGTTTGGGACAGTCGATATTGTGTATAAAAACATCATGTATTATACAATAATACAGTGAGAGTTCAAACTTTCCTTGTTAAGTTAAGCTTAAAACATGTAAGAAATCAAGAGATCACAGTCACAAAGATTTTTACACGCATGAACAATTATTGATGTTTGTACCTGATATAGATCGGTAACGTCATACCCGGATGAATCTACAAAAAAAACTTATTTTTCAAAAAAGAACTTTTTTCACAGGTTCATTTGTGGAAGTAAAATATAGGCCATAATGCACACCAACACCAGCGAAAGTGGATGATACACGTATAATTAATATTGGACAAGACACGAATAAACAAGGTGTAAGCATATATAGAACTTCTGAATTAAAGACAACGATGTCATAAATGCGGCTTGCTTCTCATATTGGCACAGGCGGGGGTGCCATACCACCTGAAGTGAGAAAGGTTTCCAGTGAGCTAACTGAAACAATCGATATTGAGACAACCGAAGAGCTAACAATACCTGGTGGCGATTCGTTTCCAATTTGATTTCTGTTCTGGTTCTTGGCGAAGAACAAAACGGAGCAAATCACGATCAGTCCACCGATACCGTAGAAGCAGGCGACGAAGATCCTGAAAATAACATGACGGTTGTCAGATATCAAGAAGATCTTGCCATGGTCCATGTTTCAAACACGGACGTCGCTTCAGCCGGCCATGTTTCTGGTTCGGGCGTTGTCGTGAACCATCCGTCGTCGTACTCAGGATCGATTGGCGCCTGTGTGACAAAATCACCATAGATGGGCGTCGGAGCCTTCGTGATCGTCGTTGTTGTCGATGTCGTCGTGCTCGTGCTGGTGCTTGTCGTGTTCGCGTCGGCCGCGGTGCCTAAAATTTGTGCATCCAACTAAACTAGAATGACATTGACGCACACTCGGCGCTTGTCATCTGATCCACTCGTGTTTGGATCCAACACGCTCCGTAGTTGCAGAAAAGGAAATTGAGTATGTTGCGGCTCAAGGAAAAAGTATATCACTTGTTGTGTCACCCGTTGCTGCGCTGGCACCAGTCGTGGCCGAACCAGTGTAATTTTATTGTCAGACAAAGCGAAAATTACGAACAACCGGAGTTTTCCATATAAAGCCTACGGGGCTCTATTCGGAAAAGGTGGAAAATCGGCTTTTTTGTTTCAAACATTTTACCCAAATCGGGGTTTACGATATTCAGTTTTTGACATTGCTGGAAATCGACGCTAGGGTTATTCAGTGAGATCACAGCCACCATGTGTGCATATCAGAGTATGTGTAATTCGTTCATAGAGCAGTTTCTGCTGCACAAATGGAACCTCAAATTTGGAAAACTTTCCGAATAGGGCCGTCGGAGGGCTCTATTCGAGGGGGCTGTTAACGGAAAACTCCGGTAGCAGTGCTCTATCAGTAAAGATCTTTACTTGTTGTAGTTGGCCCAGTGGGTGTCGGTCCGGTTGTTGTGGATTCTGTTGTTGTTGTTGGTCCCGTTGCTGTGGATTCTGTACTGGTGGTTGGTCCCGTTGTTGTGGATTCTGTGCTGGTAGTTGGTCCCGTCGTTGTCGATTCTGTGGTTGTAGTTGGTCCCGTTGTTGTGGAGTCTGTCGTTGTGGTTGGTCCCGTTGTTGTGGATTCTGTTGTTGTTGTTGGTCCCGTTGTTGTGGATTCTGTACTGGTGGTTGGTCCCGTTGTTGTGGATTCTGTGCTGGTAGTTGGTCCCGTCGTTGTCGATTCTGTGGTTGTAGTTGGTCCCGTTGTTGTGGATTCTGTTGTTGTTGTTGGTCCCGTTGTTGTGGATTCTGTACTGGTGGTTGGTCCCGTTGTTGTGGATTCTGTGCTAGTAGTTGGTCCCGTCGTTGTCGATTCTGTGGTTGTAGTTGGTCCCGTTGTTGTGGAGTCTGTGGTTGTAGTTGGTCCCGTTGTTGTGGAGTCTGTGGTTGTAGTTGGTCCCGTTGTTGTTGATTCCGTGGTTGTAGTTGGTCCCGTTGTTGTGGAGTCTGTACTGGTGGTTGGTCCCGTTGTTGTGGATTCTGTGCTGGTAGTTGGTCCCGTTGTTGTGGAGTCTGTCGTTGTAGTTGGTCCCGTTGTTGTGGATTCTGTGGTTGTTGTTGGTCCCGTTGTTGTGGATTCTGTGGTTGTAGTTGGTCCCGTTGTTGTGGATTCTGTACTGGTGGTTGGTCCCGTTGTTGTGGATTCTGTGCTGGTAGTTGGTCCCGTCGTTGTCGATTCTGTGGTTGTAGTTGGTCCCGTTGTTGTGGAGTCTGTCGTTGTAGTTGGTCCCGTTGTTGTGGATTCTGTGGTTGTAGTTGGTCCCGTTGTTGTGGAGTCTGTCGTTGTAGTTGGTCCCGTTGTTGTGGAGTCTGTCGTTGTAGTTGGTCCCGTTGTTGTGGAGTCTGTCGTTGTTGTTGGTCCCGTTGTTGTGGAGTCTGTCGTTGTAGTCGGTCCCGTTGTTGTGGAGTCTGTCGTTGTTGTTGGTCCCGTTGTTGTGGAGTCTGTCGTTGTAGTTGGTCCCGTTGTTGTGGAGTCTGTCGTTGTAGTTGGTCCCGTTGTTGTGGAGTCTGTCGTTGTAGTTGGTCCCGTTGTTGTGGAGTCTGTCGTTGTAGTTGGTCCCGTTGTTGTGGATTCTGTGGTTGTTGTTGGTCCCGTTGTCGTGGATTCTGTGGTTGTAGTTGGTCCCGTTGTTGTGGATTCTGTGGTTGTAGTTGGTCCCGTTGTTGTGGAGTCTGTCGTTGTAGTTGGTCCCGTTGTTGTGGAGTCTGTCGTTGTAGTTGGTCCCGTTGTTGTGGATCCTGTGGTCGTAGTTGGGGCGGTTGTTATTGGACCAGTGGTTGTTGTTGGACCAGTGGTTGTTGGCCCGGCAGTCGTCGTCGGTCCTGTAGTTGTCGTTGGTCCAGTGGTTGTTGGGCCCGTGGTCGTAGCGGGACCTGTCGTTGTTGGAGCTGTGGTTGTAGTTGGACCCGTTGTGGTTGGACCTGTGGTCGTTGTGGGCCCTGCTGTTGTAGTGGGACCAGTGGTCGTTGGTCCTGTAGTGGTTGTCGGACCTGTGGTTGTTGGTCCGGTAGTCGTCGTCGGTCCTGTGGTTGTCGTTGGTCCAGTGGTTGTTGGGCCCGTTGTCGTAGTGGGTGCTGTAGTTGTTGGACCTGTAGTTGTAGTTGGGCCCGTTGTTGTTGGCCCGGTAGTTGTAGTCGGTCCTGTAGTTGTTGTGGGTCCGGTGGTGGTCGGGCCCGTTGTTGTAGTGGGTCCGGTTGTAGTTGGACCTGTAGTTGTAGTTGGTCCTGTAGTTGTTGGTACGGTAGTTGTTGTGGGTCCGGTTGTAGTTGGACCTGTAGTTGTAGTCGGTCCTGTAGTTGTGGGTGCAGTAGTTGTAGTCGGGCCTGTAGTGGTGGTGGGACCAGTGGTGGTTGGTCCGGTTGTTGTTGGACCTGTGGTTGTTGTTGGGCCGGTAGTTGTTGGACCAGTTGTTGTTGGACCAGTGGTGGTTGGTCCGGTTGTTGTAGGACCTGTGGTTGTTGTTGGGCCGGTAGTTGTTGGACCAGTGGTGGTCGTTGGACCGGTTGTTGTTGTAGGACCGGTTGTGGTGGTCACTGGAACAGTATATTTGAGTCACATGCGCGAACACGCATGGAATAAAATGATTGTTGTTGTTTTCCAGCAGGCCTGCCAAACACATGAATCAGACGACTTACTGACGCAGGTCGGTTGGGAAGCATCGTCCCATGTGTTTAGCGCAATGCACGTTCTCGTCATATTCTGTCCGGCCGGTGATTCCACCGCTCCACCGATGCACGAAAACGTGCCGACAGCATTCAACAACACTCGTCCGTCGCTCGTTTCGGTATTCGCAGTCCACACAACCGCTACGTTTATGGGATCGGCGTTAGTGAACGTGCAAGCTAAATGACAATATCAGGTTCTTGTGTGAATAAGTTCGACCTTGAATTTGTTCCATGGTGTTAAGACACGCCTGTATCAAGACTCACTTGGTGCACAAGGATATGTCGCGTCGTAGGACTCATATCCGTTGCACGTTTGTGTCTCGTACATGTTCAATGGGTTTCCGATGAATGCATAGTTCGAGATACATTGCAGGGTCAGTGTGACACCCGCTTGAATTTTGTCCGTAATCACACCTGGTGACGTTGCGTTCACCACCGTTGTGTTGGTCGCGGGCATTGAACAGGCTGAAAGTGGATAGACAGAGGTACGGAAACAGAAAGAAATAAGCGAAATTGTTCCGTTTACCTTGAACACATATTGCCGTCGGTTGCGTCACCCAGGTTACCGATGTCATTTGACAGAAATTAGAAATAAATGTAGATGAGAGCCACTGATTATCCACGTAATTCATGTTGCACTGGTAACTGAACGCGCCGCCTTCCATGTAGCCTGTTGGTATGGCCGCGTTACTTTGCCACAGGGTGGCATAGTTGGCATTCGGGTCGTTCGGCGGATCGGCACAGACTAGACGAAGTTGGATGCTATTTTGAAAAAGAAGGCAAAGATAATAATCTCTAAGGGCGCACATACTCTGGATGCAGTTGAACAACTGTCCGCTCCAGCTGAGATCCGGCATACATGTTGTGGTCTGTTGGGTTGTGTCGGTGTGGTTTTCGACGACGAAGCCGGGCACACAACTGAACGTGACGTTGCCGCCAACTTCGGAGCGATCCGTGTCGGTCAGGTTTGTGTACACGACAGAGGCTGGGTCGTAGTTGTTCGGGAAGCTGGGTGGTCCACAGGTCGTCACAACGCCTGTAGGTTTATCGTGGGTTCGGAGAGGTAAAAGAGGTTAGATATTCTTCATACGCTGTCCACACGCGATACAAATCTACACCGTCCGTCGTTCCTGGCTTTCGTTTGTGTAGAGCAGATGAGAAGAAACTTACGTTATTCACAGAAATCACATCCTGGGCCGTTTTTGCGCAAAACAATAATTCTAAAAAGGTTCATTTACATGGCGTTGCTCGCCGCGCAATTTGTGATGCTTGTGTGCTGAAAAGTGCTTAGATGGGCAAAAATTGTGTGAGCCTTATTGGGGGTGAGGGCGTGGGGAGTGGCAGAGATCGAGAAGAACAAGCCCGCTCTTCCCGGTGCTCAAGCAAGGAGAGATTCATACCACTCAGCACTCACCTCCAGCACAGAACGGTTGACTGGTATCATCCCAAGTGTTCAGCCCGGTGCACTGACGTGTCATGTTCTGTGTGGGTGGATCGGGTGCTCCTCCGCCCAGACATGTGAACGTGACGACGCCTCCGATCAGCACACGACCGTGGTACGTGCTGCTGCCGGGCGAAATCGTCGCCCCGACGTACGTCGCATTATTGTTGGTGAACGAACAGGCTGCAACCGGGGACCGGCTTTGATGTGACGGAGTTACATAGCAGGATCAATTGTACACTCATAATTTGCGTCATCACTGCGCTGAATTGGGTATTCTACAATCATCCACTGTTGTGGGTGAAAGTGACCGTTCGAATCATCGCTACGCTGTTGTCAATTGATCAAAAACGTACAGTTTGGGGGTCAAACCAGACCTTCTACCGTTCTTCCGATGCATGTAACCTATTATGAAACGATGTAGCAAGTCAGCCATCTGGCTCAGAGTAAATGCAATGAACGTCCAGAGTGCAGAACACTTACTCGGAGTACACGTTTCAGTGGAAGTCAATGTTTCGTGCGCCGTGCAAGTGGTGAGAAGCGTCTGACTCATTGGCTGCGTGTCAAACGCGTAGTCGCTGTTGCACGTAATGTTGGCCGTCACTCCCACCTGCATTTTGTTCCATTGCACACCTGGTGGGTCTGGGTTGCCGGACAGCGCGGTTGAGAACGCTGGCAGGGTGCACGCTGCGAATGTTATAAATTTCGTGTGAAATATGAAATGCAAGAAGCCCTGAAACTGGATGAATAACGCCACATTCTCGGCCGAAGTGGACACACTCATGGTGACATCAGTAGTTTCGTTTTATCTTACCCAGTACACAAGTGACTGGTGAGGCTGCGTTCATCCATATACCACCAGTATTGCACATATCGTTCAGCCATGGCCCCGACAGTGACAGTGAGTCGACGTATGGATTATTGCATTCCATCATCCTGTGCAAAGTTGGAATCTCAGTTGGTCACACTTGAAATAAGATCAATATTTTGTGCAAGTATAATTTCCGCGCTATCGATGAAATTCTGGGTACATCTGCCACTCTGCACATACCATCCGGCCCATTCGTGATAACCAGACGGTATACCAATCGTGCCCCATTGCATTATTGTTGAGACGTTTGCATTCGGATCAGGCGTCTGTTCTGGGCACACTGCAAGGGTAAAAAATGCGCATGCCAGATGCCCAAAATTACCAAGGATGTCGGGTTACTCTACTCTATTCAGCAGGCCATCATTACTTACTACTGCTGGAGAATGCCAAATAGATTGCCTGGGGGCTTCGCATTTGAGATTGCTAAAAACAATTTCCCAGCAAGTCGCTACATTTATAAAAGCAATGAAACATTGCTGAAAATGGGCCTTATTCAGGGGGAGCCGTGGCAGGACTGCTGGCCTTCAAGCTCGACTCGACGAATACAGTAATCTTACCATAAATGCAATCGAACATCGTTGTGTAGCTGAGACTGGGCAAGCACTGGATGGTCTGCTGGGTCGTGTTAGTGTGATTGGTGACCACGTAGCCCGACAGGCACGAAAATGTAATGAAGCTGCCAACGCCGGCCGTGCCCCCGCCCGTGTGGTTGGTGTACACCGCCGTGCCGCTATCGGCGTTGGCCGGGTAGGATGGGGCCGGGCACACTGTAGAAACGTACGTATCACATGTTTATGCATCTGAGTTTGATACTTAATGTATGTATACATAACTGCGCTAGTTATAACTGCGCTTGATTTTACATACAAGATCGTCGGGTTCATCTGGACATGCAGCCAAATATTGTCACTGTATACAAGTACTGTGCAATCAATGATTTCATTTTCGTGAATCCGTCACAATTGACGTTTTTGAAAACTAATCTGACGTAAATCATTTTAAACGGATTGGATTTCAAACTGCTCTTGCTTAATAAGTTGGGAAACGACAATCTTAAAGTACCTTGTGCATTGGAGAGCCGTGTGCAACACAGGCCAATCGAGATCGCGAGTAACCAAGCGATCATGTCCAGTTGGTGATGAAAAATGACACGATGGTGAGTTATTGTACACTTTGTATAATTCGAGGATATAATTTTTACAATTTGTACAGACACAAATAGAACATCTGAAAATGCATTATTCTGGCAGAGAACAACAAAATCTGCGCATCAAACGGAGTCTGCAAAATAGGACGACTGTGAAACGCCAGCAGAATATTGCTGCAAACAATTTCGGGGTCCAAACAGCGAATCTCAGAGAAACGGGAAATGTTTATATGCGTGCGAGAAGCAAAACGAAGAAAACTTCTTGAAATGCACTCACTGATAAATGCTGAACTCGAATATCATCGTTAAGTTCAAATCAAAAGCAATCATAACGTCAAGCTTAAAACATGTCACAAAATTGATGCCCAAGTCGCACATATGTAAGGCCATGTACGCAGTACCATGGACAATGTTTGCCACGCGCATAGGAACCACTTAGCAACCGAAATTAATGAAAACAATACCCAGGTATAGATCTGTAGAGTGGATATAGATTGCAGTTTGACGGGTACCAAACATAGTGTCCAACGTTGGAAGTGTCCAGCTGAAACCAAACTTACCCGCCAACTGACGCAACTGCTTTGCTTATTGGCGACCAAAGCACATCGCCATAAATATTTGGTGACGACAACGCGCAGAGAGCGCTGCGGGCTTTTGTTTTTGTGTCCGACTTTTGTCAGACATGCGCTGTCAGTTCATGGACGCGGAGGGATCGCATCGTCAAAAAAATATGGTCCAATCATGCAGCACCCAGTTAGTCGGTATAGGCAATCCGCCAGCTCATGGCACTCCACACACACAGGGTGCATGATACATTACTATCGTCAATTAATGCATCTATTCTGTGCAGTTACTGGTTGAAACATCCCAAAATTTTGGAACTATGCAGAAAAATGTTATGTCAAGCAGCTGATGAAAACAGAGTAAACTAAAAGCGGTCATCAAAGTATGACACTCGCTCAAAGTGTATATTTTGTTTAGAAAATGGCGTGTGCTGCTGCATGCGCTGTGCGTGTGTTTTAAAGTGCCATGAGCCGATGGATTGCCTATACGGTACTTACCGGGTATTTGGCTTTGGGTACACCACGGTTGGTGACTGACCACCATATAGCGATCCCACGAATTTATACATCATAGACTCTAGTATGGTTCATTTAATTCGCATGCCAAAGGAATATGGGATAATTGTGATTTGCTCTGTTTGAGCCTATGCTTTTGCTCGCAATAGACAGGTTATTATCGAATCAGGGCTTTTGGAACAAGGCGTGCGTATTGTGCCCACATGATGGCGAATTGGCGCTGACTGCTCTTGAAGCCAATGGCAATCGTGTGACACTCGCATTCACGGACAGAGGGGGCGTTTAGCGGAAACTTGAGGCGTGTGCTGCGCCCCACGTGGCTGCTGTACCGAGGCAAGTTGGATGAATTTAGCCTTCAAAAACAATATTGCCCCTGGATGAAGTTTTGCGAGCTCCATGGCAGCACGGGATGCGCATAATGTCCTTTCATGCGCGCATCGATCGCCTGTTAGTTACGTTTAGTCGTTGGAGCCGGAGCTCTTTGTTCTCTCATATGCCGATAACAGCCACGCTAAAAGTGGCTATTTTTTGATGTAATGAAATTATATTCGGCAGTCAACCAGGTGGTGGATCCAAAACGCGAAAGCCACGTTGATCATGCACCAGTTTGTTTATTGTCAAGCAATATCACCACAACGACTTGCTATTGATTTGCTTGAGGCGGCCAGCTCCACATCTATCTTCGTCGGCATTGCTTTGAAGTGCATCTGGGATGCTTCAAGGAGCTGAAGCCCGGATAAATCTCCACACAATGACTCAGCTGCTCGAAATTGTCTCTTCACCGTTTGTCCGCATCAGTCCTGTGTTCTCGTCATGATCGGCCTTGCAAAAGCGATTTTAATTTCGTTCTGCCCTACATGTATGTGTAGATACAGCAACTGTGTGCGTCATTTGTGTGCCACCAGACAAATTGAGGATATGCAAAACATTAGTCACAGGTCGATATGGGTTCGCTCCCAAAAATTTGGTTCCGCTCGCTCTTCATCGCTCATGAGCTAAGAGCGAACTTCGCCCTTTCGTTTTTTTTCGTTCTCAGAAACTGCGCTTCATTTTGACGTTAGGTTGTTTTTAGCTGCATTAAACGTGGTAATGAACAAATTTACGGTGCCATTTCATTGAATTGCAACTTTTCTGCCGACATTGCGACAATATGAGCAAAAAAATCTGAAAACATGGCGTACGGGATGTTTATATTTCAGCACCACAGACCTAGAACAAAAAGCGAAGTTATCCAAACATGTTCGCCCGCTTTTCGTTCCGAAGCGAAGAGCGAAATTTTTAAGAGCGAACCCATCCCTAAGTCACAAGTGTAACTATACATACTGTACCTATGCACCACGGTGCAACAAACGTGAACTTTATCAGGCCTTGCTGATTTTGACAAACCGTGCGCATTCTGATCTGAACAAATTTACCACACACTTTACACTCAGGTAAAGCACCGCTGGTGCAGTCGCGCATGGCTGCTCCAAATTTAAACGACGATAACAATAAAAACTTACAGATTGATATTTATGGTCAAATAGATAATTCCTTCTCAAAACCATGAGAAAATGCATATTCCGCAATGCATGCCCAGAGCTTTTGTCAAGCGACTCCTTTCAATCGCGTTTTTTCTGTTCCCACGATAAAATGAATGGCTTGTCTAGAAGTGCGTTTCACACAAACAGTAAAGCTGCAAGCTGGATACGATGGTGACAGACCCGGTTAGCCCAACGTTGATGCCGCCCGTGTCACCACGCCATCAAACTGCAATACCCGCAAAGTCAGTTTATTAAGATTCTGCGTGTTCCGCTGCAGTTTAAAAAAAACTGCTGCACATTTAGTCAACAGTATAGATAGATTTAAACATGTCACATGCAGGTGTGCACATATGTGCCCAGATAATTACGTATATAGTTACTGTACAAACTATTATGTTGATACCTGCATATGTGCGAATATACACAACAATCACCACAGCAGTTTACAGTTTCCGAAGATAACCACGAATTACAATCTGCACATCTGATCTGGCGCACTTGGAGCCCGGCCCGTGGTGGTTCAGGTTTGTACTTGTTGTAAGGCTCAGGCTTAGGCTCGGGCCTGCGGTTGGCTTAAAGTGCAAGGGACACAATTCATATTTGGAAAATGGGACCATTTTTTATTGCTGGAAGTGAAAGCCGCTTTTCAGAAATTTTCAGAATCGCGAAATAAGCCTTTTTGAAGGAGTTATGATTTTTCAACTTACTCCATCGGTGTGACGATCATATCGTGCAACATCGATTTTCCAACTTCGTTCGTTCGGTGATGTGCTGTTTCCGTACGATGCCTGAAAATCAAGCACAGGGGGCGGCTAGATCAGTTGGTGCTTATATTCCCAGAGGTGCACCTATGGCACACTTTTTGACAGTTCATTTGACACTTTTCGATGGTACTTCTTTTTGAAGAATGGTCACCTTGATTGCTTGATCACTGCAATAAAAAATGGTCCCATTTTCCAAGAATGAATTATGTCCCTTGCAGTTTTTGTGTGGCCCTAAGCCTAAGCTTGAATGCAAGCCTGTAGCCTGAGCCCATGAGTCCAACCAACACACGGCGCCAAATGCGCTAGTGCACATGAATCAGTTATAGTAAATTTCCAAATTCGCTGCCGCACAGTAAAGTACGCCCCATAGTTAAGGTCAGGTTCTAAACCCGAAAATCAACTTGCGAAACATTCGGACAGCCAACACGCACGCAGCTTGCCAGCCAGCCAGGCAGCTGCACGCAATGTTTCAGAACCGCGCATGGTTAGCGTTCGGGTTTATAACTTGACATTAACTATGGGGCGTATTTTACTGTGCGGCAGCGAATTTGGAAATTTACATACAGTAGGTGACATCAATTTGTCAATATTGCGCATCACACGCGTGTCAACAACAGTGCAAAACAGTACTGTTCAGTTTGTATCTGTGTTCGGAAAATTGCCCAAGGTCGCGCCTGGGGAAGATTATGTGTCAACATAATTTTTTGATGGGTTAAAAGTGGGTCAGCGAACGGCGTGAGCGATTTGTTTTTAACGCGCTCGCATAATCAGCAGCAGTCGCCGAACAAATTATAAATGTTCCACTTACAAATCGACCATTTGTCACATCAACGGCCAATTGTTGTCCCACCATTTTTTGGTAGTCGGAAACAGTTTTCCGAAAAAATGTCCCGGACCGCTGATTCAGGCTTCATGCCAGAGGCTTCTTGATTTCATTGACTTTATTGCGTACAAACACGGCAAAAATGTCATGGGACAGCTAATTATTGCCTATTGTTACGTCGTCAACTCTAGCCCAATGCCATGTATATTTTTTCCTCGCGCTTATTCAGGGACGCCTAAAACTTCGTTTTGTAGGAGAAAGAGCTTGCCTCAAATGTACCTCATTTATATAGCTTTAAACAAGCTTCATGTTTTCTAGGAGACGACCCAAGAATTTGAAAGACGGACCAGCGAAATGTCGAAAGCGGCGGCGATACTCGCCACTTGTCTGAGTGTAGTGGCGATTTTATGCAGTCTCACGTTCGGGCCAATGATCTGCGCCGAGGTGAACAACATTTGGCGCGAATTGGAAATGGAAATGCAGGACTTTCGGGTAAGACGTCGTTTTTTTTGAGTGCGTCATGTCTGCTTCAAAATTAGGTTCGAATAGGCTGACGTTTTCAAACAAATCAGCCGCTATAGGTTTGCACAAACTCCTCAAAACCCATCAAAGTACATACATATCGCTTCGCACTGATGTTTCAAATGCGGAGCACTGGCCAAACACGAGTGAATCATATCATCTTGCAGGAGGACACAAACACGTTGTGGAGCGAGGTTCGAACCCTGGGCACAGTGGACGCACGCAAACGGAGGCAGGCGCTCAACCAACTGGCCGTTCAGCAGCCAGGCGTGCGTTTGTCAAATTGGCTCTTTTTATCATTATGCGTGCCGAATAGAGAACTCTGCCGAAAAACAACAAAAAAGAGTCAGCAAAATTTGAGTGATCTAACATGATGCCAATGGTTACTTTTCAGTTCCTGGATTCGCCTTCGGTTCCCAACTTCCTCGGCTTCTTTGACATTCCCAGCTCTGGCTGCAGCTGCGGTAAATACATGTACCACTTTGAAGTTTCTTTTTGTATTTGTTTTCTTACGATAATTTTATACGGTATATGCGTGTTCGCCTTATTGCTGACCACATATTGTTACTCCTTGAAATCCAAAAAGCACCAGTTCATAGTGCTCAGGACCTCGACGCGGAAAATGCTCAATTTTAAGTGCATGTTAGGACTTAGAAGGATTCCGTGTTCCACCAGTTTCCAAACGCCTGGACCCGTGGTCGTTCATTCTTAAAAATCAGCGGGTCATCCATTATCCGTTATTTATTCAGACTGTCCACCGGACGTACTCTGTCCGGCCGGTCCGCCGGGCGAGCCTGGCGTCAAAGGAGAGCTCGGTTTGCCGGGCCTGCTCGGAGACAAAGGTGCCAAGGGTGCGCCCGCCGAAAACGGCGAGCACATTCCGTTTTATCCAGTCTGCTTCCACTGTCCGCACGGACCGACGGGTCCGCCGGGGGCCGGTGGAATACCAGGTAACGCGGTGATGTACGGTGTACGATCTAGCAAAACGTTGAGGCCCCTCAACTTTGACTTCATTAGCTCGTTTCGGCCCGGTTTCATTAGTTTACCACCTTTCGTCATTAGGGGTTTCGTCTTGTTATGATTCAATCATGACAAATTTTCGATCTTTTTCGTTGTGAGAAGATTCGCGCCCAGAAAAGCATCCTAACACGCGATGATAGGCTAAAAATAACTTCAAGGTCATCGCGGCATGCGGGGAAGCAGGGGCACCGGGGGTCGTCCGGGTCGCGATACGAGTCCGGGCACGCCCGGCGAAATGGGCAAGTCTGGACCAGCGGGCCTGCCGGGTCGACCTGGACGGCCGGGAACCAAGGGCAGTGACGCCGAGAGACTCGTTGGACTCAGGTACAGTGATTAGTTGATGACTTTTTGCTTTAATGCACGTTACACTTTAAAACTACGAATAAACCGTCAGTATTTTTCAAATAAATGGTGGCAAATAAATTGGCCCATCTGCAGTGGCATTTTTTCCCCGAATCTGAGACGATTTAAAAAAAATTCTTTAAAAGACCTTGTTTAAAAATTGTTTTCCAACCCTGTCTGGTGGACGTTGAGGACAATTTCAGCAAATGAAGATGCTTCTCCTTATATTCAGCACGGTGCCGTCTGGATCTGTAAGCACTATTCATATATTATACGCGTATCAACCGTGCACCATAAAGTCTATGCTTCAATTAACCTTTCCGCCGTTTCAGGGGACAAAAGGGCGACACCGGTGCAGCAGGCCCGGTCGGTGTCAAGGGAAAACACGGCGAAAATGGCACAGGCGGAGCAATCGGCTTCCCCGGCCCGCCGGGACTCATTGGACTGCAAGGCACTGCCGGATATCAGGGGCGCAACGGCGCAACTGGACCCCGAGGACCACCTGGTTAGCCTAGAAATTTGTTATTAAGACAGTTCAATAAATTTGATATGGGTCGCCCTGCAATTTCAGGCAATGACGGCGGGTACTGCGCCTGCCCGACCCGCAATGACTACCTCGATCGGGTGACAGACGGCCCGAACTCACCGAGTGCAAACACTTACCAGGAATCTGGCTATGTTGAGCCCGCTTCGAACCCCTATCAGCAACCGGTCCCACAAGTAGACACCTATGGTCAGGCGCAACCCGTTGCACCCGCCGGCCCTTCATATACGGCAGAGAAAGCAACTGAGGCTTACCCACCGCCGAGCGACAATAGTTATCAGGAGCCCGCAGATAACTACCAAGAACCTCCCGCAAATAGTAATCAAGAACCGGCCGGTACCTATGAGGAGCCTGAGCCGCCCAAAAAAACAGATCCCTACGCATCCCCTCCGGATAGCCTTCTGGCCCTGAAACCCCAGAATGAAGGGTACCCTGCCGTGCAAGCCACGAGCGAAGGGTATGCGAACGCGCAGCCTTCAATACTTGAACAGCCGGACACCTACCGCCCACCTGGCTACCCGTAACGCTTCCTTTTACTCTCAGACATTTGGAGACCCGAACAGGAAAGAATTTGAAAACGTTTGCTATGCAATAAAATTTGTCCGATTTGATATTTCTTTGCTCTCTGACAACCCATATTCATATGCGATAACTTTCACCATCATCACAGTTTGCTGTGATTTATTTATTTATTTATTTATGTACCAACCGTTTTTGTGATTTCATGCAGAGTTGATGTTCGTTGACAACTTGCATAAAATGATCATGATGCGTTATTATCTGGGCACGGCGGAATGCACCGCTGGTCTGTGAGTACGCCGATTCACAACGTGCACAATTCACTGTTGCAAACTAACGCTTTTTTACGATCCCATTGAAGTCATTATTTGCATTCACATATTTTCCTGATGATCATTGCAAAAAAGCGTTGTGAGTTCATTGTTTGTGCAGGATTACACCCAAACTTATTGCTACAATCAGATTGTCCCCGTCACAAAAATTCAAATGAGCGGGGAGGCGGGAAAACAAGGAATGGTTTCTTACGGTAGCTAGCTGCATGATCGCCGTTCAGAGAAAAATTGTGGTTTGTTGCGCACAAAATCGTAGAATTTGTTTCGTTTTATTTCGATTAAGTAAAGGAAAACACAAAAGCAAAACAAGAAATATCAAGAGAGACACCTCGAGGACCTGAGCGCGTCAGCACGACAGCAGGAGACCGTTAGAGGTTGGAAAATTTAGTTTAGGAAGTTGGAAAATTGGGCTCGTTAAATCCGCCCCGGGTTTGCTGATGCTGTCATCGAAATTCGAGGGTGGTTTTGTGAGTTTTGTGGATTTATTATGGCACGAACAGCTACACATTTAATTTTTGATATTTTTTCCTCCAAAGCTCGGAACGGTCGACTGTTTTTGTCCCCAAAATGGCCCCACATTCTGTCCGAGTTCTTCAACATTACATTGAACATTAGGCACAAACAAAATGTTTTAGCTTCGGCGCGAAGCAACCTTTGTTTGACTGCGAGGTCACAACGTGAACGCGAGCCAAAATCCGATTTAAAAACAAAACATGATCGAGCACATAAAATTATCGAAATACTCCCTGATTCGTTGTTCAAGCGCACGCAGGACAATTTTAGGCTCCAAGCCAGTTCAATCACGAAATCGGCGATGGATCAAGTTGAAGATCGGCCCAAAGACGTCGAGGAAGAGGCGACCGATCCTCACGAAGAAACCGTTGCGACTGAAGAAGCGCATCACGAAGCCGATGTCGAGCAGCAACAAGCGCACCAGCTCGATCAGGTGAATTTTTCTCGAATTGATATTCACAAAATGTCTCCGTTCACCAAAGACCAAATTGGCCTTGTTGTTCAGTCGGATTCCGCGTCGGCACGTCGCAGTGGTCGCGCTCGCGTGCCCTCCAAGCGCGTGCTCGAAGCGGAAAACGATGCGCAATTGGCCACAACAATGACAAAGATTAAGAAGACGACCGTCATTAAGGTGGGTTCGTTGTTTTGTTCATTTGAGGAGAAGAGATAAAGTAAAAGCTAAAGCTAAACTTTTAAGTGAGGAGTGGCTGATTATGTCTTGTGCGTGCGTGAACGACGGCGGAGCAATATAATGCATGAAACTAAACGTAATTAATGCATAAACAATGTAACGCATGTGATCGGATTTATGCACATTGATATTGACGTGCCAGCAAGCAAATCGGTAATTTTTCTTTCCCGCCTGCTCCTGCTGGGAAAGTAAAGAAATTATCTCTCAAAACCTGAGTGTCTGAGTGAGATTAACCAACGTCCGATCAGCAGATGTCAGCTGAGTTGTGAACCATGGCCAAAGCAACTCTACAATATTTTGAGTAACATTCGTGCACGTTCGGAAACTAGTTGGGCAAACTGAAGTCGCTCGCTGAGTAAAGGAAAACCTGTGATGTGATGACGAAGTGTGGTTTGCTGTTGCCCTGGGTCCCAGCAGCCTCAGATGTATCGTAACAAGATGACGTGACGTGACGCTAGCACAAATAGCTCAGAAAAGAAAGCAATTTGCCTCGTTTCTGTCACGTAATCAGCAAATTAAAAAAATCGTTCTGTTTTCCATTTCCACCACAATTAACTCAAAAGAATGTAAACCATTTCAGACCGTGCGCGCTCCGCCACCTCCGTCAGCCAAACGCTCAGCGACTGCGCCGATGAGCCCGCCGCGCGCGAAACGCAAATCGAGCGAGCCGATGCAGCATCTTCATGATGATTCGATAGATCCGGAGATCGAAGCCACGCTCACCGCTATCGCCAATGTCAATCAAAGTCAGTTGATGACGGCTTCCATGAGCTTCAAAATGTTTCATGCGGACCTCATGAATTTACCGCAATAAATTCATATTGATACGGTCTGATATTTTGTTGTCGAAATCAAAAACGTAAATCACTCCGAAATGTTCGCACCAGGGCTCAAACGGATCAATGAATGCAGTGCTTTTCTTTTATGGACAGATCTTACGGCAGATTGTTTTCCAACCTTGCATTTGCAGGTCTACCGCCGTCGATCGAGCGGTCGCCCCCGCGCATTATTCCAATAAAGAAGGAACAACAGAATGACGATGATGATGAGCAGGTTTGTTTCAATTTGGGCAGCCTAAGCCTTTGTCAGAGTGTGTTGTACCAAAATTTTGTGCACAAGCCTTGCCAGTTTTTTAAATTGTTGTTCCATGTTTTTCGTCCGCGCGTTCGAGACCGGTTTTTGCAAATTTCACTTTGATTGAAGCAATTTTTATGCAGTTCCGTCGATTCCGTCCACTTGTGCTAAGTTTAATTAACTTTACAAATCGAAACCATCTAGTCCACAAATCAAAATCAGCCAAGGAACTTTAAAAAAAGGGAATCTGGAAGTCCACCCCGACACTGACAAAAAATGTCATATCCACGTTTGTAGTAGTTGCCCGGGGGGGGGGTGATCTCCACGCCTCCGGTCCCAACCCCGCATCATTCTTACCTCGTGCTCACCACTGCACTGTCAACATTTGTTTGCAGCAGGTCATCCGTGCCAGCCAGCCATCACTTTCTGTCAGCACGACAAGCAGCAGTGCACGTGAACCAGCTGGTCATGACAGACCGGTGGCCAATAGTGCAAGTGCAACAACAACCACGACCACGGCGACATTGCGTTTTGATCACATGCAGCAACCGAGTCCCGTTGATGTCGCTGTCGGCGGAGGTTGGGCTGGTTGTTTTGGTTTCTGCGATTCGATTTTATGAATTCGTGCAGGCAGTGTATTTTCTTTGACTTTGTCATTTTCATGATAGCAATTTCCGTTTAGGTAGTGTTTGAGACTGGGAATGCAGCGATTTCCAAACAACGATATGTGATTTTCGTATGCGCTGTACTTTAGTTCGTTTTGCAATGGCACTCAGTTTTCATTTCGTTATTTCCTTTGCGCTATGTAAACAGAAAAAATTCTTTGCACAGATATGCTCAACACGGACGTTGATGTGACAGCAGCAGCGATCCAGTACATTAATGAAGATGACGTAGTGTCGCCAAGCTCGACCGATGGAATGGTTAGTTTTGCAAAAAAACAGTTCGTTTTTATCCCCGTATGTTGCGCTTATTTGCTTACCCACTTGCGTTGCGCGACTTGCAACAAAATTCGGGTTGAAGGTGGATGGTCAACCTAATCTTTTTGCTAGGTAACGACCTTGGCTCACCCATGTCTGATTGCGTGACCCATGCTTTCGCTGCGATAGAAACCGTTCGTTACTGCTGCATGTCGTTTTTAATATTTTTACTATTTGTTTTTTTTGGTTGTTTTTAGTGAGGATTTTTAGCTCAATGTCGTTAAAATATAGTGCAATTTTTTTTTTTTTAAAAGGGGGAAAAAAGAAAAAAATTTTCCTAAAAAAAATATTTTCTAAATCTGGGGTTCCCCCCCCCCCCCCCCCGGTGGGTACGTCTGTTCCCCCTCCGAAAAAAGGGGTACCGCCTGTTCTCCCTCTCCGGACCAGGAACCATACTGGTGTGCTGGACAAACTGTTCGTTACTGCTGCTTGCTGCATGATCCACTATGTAACTGCATCAGATTTGTCCAATGTGAGACAACAACGAAGATCCCTTTCGCTTGCACGAAAAAAAAGCTTGCACGCGGCGCGGTAAGCCAGCGTCAGCTTTCAACTCCAAACAGCAGTTAGTAAGCAATCATGTCAGTCCATCGCACCGCAATGCCCCTAAATCCTCGAAAATTCGTAATAGAATCCTAATCCCAGCATGATCCAGAAACCCGAACCCCCACCAAACATTGCCAGCCTCATTCACCACACACAGGTGATGGTGTCAGCCGTATCCACCAATCGACTACAGCCGCAACCCCAGCTGCACTCAAGCACGCCCATCCTGTCACAGTCCAGTGCTGCTGTGACGTACATGTTAGACCAGGGTGGTGCACAACAGGCAGGACAACAACACACACCACCCACTACTGGCAAAAGGGCACCCGGCGGCAGGCAGGGACCGAGGGTCGATCCAAATGTGGGTTTGGGCCGAGGTTTGGGGTTTGTGGGCGATCTATGAGGAAGTTTTTTCACTTTCGTGATTGGTACGCATGATAACAACACAATGCTATCATCCATCTCGTCACCCATCATGTACGTGTTTGAATTTTTCTCGCCTGTTTCGAAAAAATTCAAGTGAAATTTTTTAATTATGAAAACATATATAGGTATTATAGGTAATGTCGCTTTCATGAATACGTACATTCAGGTTGTGGCCGATCCCACGCGTCGTTTTGCGTGCACACTATGCGGTCAGCGATTTACACATGCTTGTCATCTGAAGGCACACATGCGAATTCACACTGGTGCGTGCTTGAATATGATTGGGGAAGTTGTTTGCTTGTTTTTTTGGGTTTGACGTTCCGATTGATTGCGAGCTCTCATATTGACTCAAATCGATTTGCGTGCCGCGCTATGATGTCTGCACAAACAACCATATTGCTCTTTGGCTTGTTCCATGTTATTACGTGCTATCCCTGAAACGTCACCCAGGTGCGCGTCCGTTCGTATGCGATGTGTGCAGCAAGTCATTCACAATGCGCGGCCATCTAACCTATCACATGCGTATCCACTCGGGTGAACAACCATTTGAATGTCCGTTGTGTGATTATAAAGGTTGGGGGGCTGGTTGCTTTTGTATGATGGGTGAAACATCACCGTGATAGATTAGCATTTGGTAAGCTAGAATAGCGACATTGAATCAAGGAGTGTTTCGAGATGGGTAGTTCGAATGAAAATGATTAAATTCATTGAACCGTTTGTTTTGCAGGAAAATTTTGCAGAAACTGAAAAAAATATCGCAACAGTCTGTGAACGAACTTTAGTGCGGCTTTCTCAAATATTATTTTGCGATTGTTTCGTAAAATCATACTTTTTCAATCGGCAGGCAAGCAAAGTTCGCATCTTGAGTTGCACATGCGTCAACGCCACAAACAAACACATTATGCGTGCACCATGCCTGGATGTTCGGAGGTATTGTGAAGTTTTGATTCTTCTATTTTTTGCTGTGGATTTCGGATTACGGACAACAGTAGGAATAACTACCCATTTTATGTTACTTATGGACTGCGAAACATTTGTTTGCGTTTTCAGGTGTTCACAACGCTGGCTAAACTTGCCAAACATTGCCACAAAGCACACGATGCGGTCATTGATGATTCGGAGCGGTATGCATCTTTTTTATTTTACTGGTTTGGCGAGACTTCTTATTTGAGTGAAAAAATAGTGAATATTTCGTTCGCAGCAATGTCCAGTCTATACTTGCGTATTTTTCCGCAAAATATATTTTTGAAAAAAAACCGTTTTTTTCCAAATATTTTTCCAGTACTTTAAGGATACCCATGGTCCAAAACCGCCTATTTTGGAGAAAATTTTGTCGGGAAATGGCCTGAAACAGGCTAAAAGGCACGTGGAGGTTAAAAAGTGCTAATTTTTTATTGTTTAGCACCGATTTACATTGGTTTTGACAACATCCTCTCGCAACCTTGGAAAATATCTCGGAAATTGTTGAAAAAAAAACCGTTTTTTTCCGAAAGTTCTCACTTGGAAAAATTTCCGGAAAAATAAAAACGTATTTTTCCGGGCCTCGGAAAAAAACGGTTTTTTTTTCGTTTTTTTTCCCGAAAAAAAACGGTTTTTTCCGGCCCCCAAGTGTAGTCCAGTCTTCATCAACAACCGTGACTATGTTTCTAATTTTCCACCAATTTTCTTTGCGGTTGTTGGCAAATGTTTCTATCGCCAAATTTGCTTGTTGCTGAAAGAATCGCTGTGAAGTATGATTTCGACGACAATAAAGTGCATTTCCGTTAGTCTGACTTTCAGCTGGCCTGAACAAGTGGCCCATGCCATCAATCGTGGACAGAAGCACTGCATAGGGCATGGTAACAGCTCAGAATTGGACCAAGCTTTCCAAATCAGATTTTTCCGTCACAAACAGAAAACTGTGCTTTGGCTGGGCGAGTTGGGGGGACGGACCCCGCGCAGTGGGAAGGTACAGGATCTCCCCATCGCCGGCACGGTATGTGCCCTCCCCCTCGAAGGTACATCTCCATCTCTCTAGTGCGGTATCTCCCCGATTTTCCCCCAACCCCTTTTTCGGTCCAAAATGGCCAAAATGGAATAAAGGTGCAAAAATTTGCTCGTATCGCGGCTCTATTTATGGACATTCTAACCAATAAAAATTCAGTCCCCACTAAATTAGTATGGTACTGGGTCTCCCCCTAAAATTTCTTCTCCCGCCCCAAAATTCTGGTATCCCGGTTGCCCCGGTATCCTCCTTTTTGGCCCCCCTCAGACGTAGCAACAGCACTGATCGCAAAGAACACCAAAAAATTAGTTGATGTTTCATTGCGTCAATGTTTTCAGCATCGCAGCCGAACAGGAGCTGAACGTTGACCTGCAATATCGAACGACCGCTGGATTGGATGTGGTTGGGGATTTATTGGAGGCAGAGGATGGAACTCGTTATGTGATGACCAATAGACCGAATAAGGTTGGCATTATCTTGTTGTTTCTCTCGGTGTGAAACAGCGTCTGTCGTTTTTCATAGTAGTTGTGGTGGAAGTTCTGGCTGCGTGATTTTGTCAATAAATTTCTTTGTCGGCAAGGTGTGTGCTTTATAACATGTAATTCTTTTGTTGGTTCTGCCAGCCAAGGCAGCGTTTTCGTAGCTTTCTACGATAAATGTTTTATGAATATGATCAAGCCTGCGTTCTCGAACCGTGGGTAATGCTTGCGTGGTCCAACACGACAACTGTTAGTGTTAACTAAAACTTCCGGACTACACATATATAATGGACCAAGCTTTTGAAAACCTCATGAAAGCTCGGGGAAAATAAGTTTGAAACTAATAAACCAAACAAATTTTGAATATTCCACACCACAATATTTGCAGTTGCCGTGTCCGTACTGCGGTCGTAAATACGCCAACAACAACTACCTGAATCGCCACATACGCGAAATGCACGAACCGATATGTGTGCAACGCATTCTGCCCGGCGAGGATGAGTGAGTGCTGTTTGGAACTGGTGATGAAGTAATTCTTTGATTTTTTTGTTCGTGGAACGGAGAATTAATAGTGTGTGTAGTAAGCTCAATATATGATAATGTTTGCGAAACATTTTTATGTGCTGTTCACCTTGACGTCGCTCCGACAAGGTCCATGGAAGTTATCCACTACAGTCTGTATCAACACTTAGTCTTTTTGGATCGTTTGAAGCGCGATAGACACGACAAGATACACACATGACCTTGTCTCTGGTAGTCAAATGCCACTGGGATGCAAAGAAAGTCACGGCCGTCACAAAGAAGCCCGATCCCATCTTCCATCCACTATTTTTGGCACACGGCCAAAATTGGCACCAAAGTTTCTCCGACCTGCGGCTGCATCGGCCTTGCTATTTCAGGGAAGTCAACATACTTGACGATGACGGCCATCAATTGCTGACGGATGATATGGAGGAGGAATCTGAGTTGCACGATGAACAGCAGCGTTATGAGACCGGCTATACGTACAAACGGTGCGTTGCTGCGTTGCGTGTCGTTTGTTTGATTTATTGTTGTCAATGACGCATAAAGCCATGTGCAAATTAGTGATAGAAGCACAGTTACAAGGCCGGGTGGGACAATTACCGGTCGATGTTTGTTGATGGTTTTGTGATAGGACAACAATCGAGCACCGTGCCACTAATACTCGCCCCAAACAAATATGTGTGCGGAATAAAACCGCCAACGTTTCCATGAAGCTCTGGGCAAATAAGAATGCATCGCCAGCTTTTGGGAATTAAAAACACAATTCAACGCCACCTTTTATGGCACAGTAGCACTGAGATCGATATTGACGTAGCCTGGGCCCGATGGTCCTGGTCCACAGACGCTGAATTATCTGAACCACCCACTTTTTTTGTTAAAGTTTTTTTTGGTTGTTTGATCGCTTGGTTGCATTGCGCTGATACTTACAGGGCCGTGGTCTCGAACAAACAATTATGGTAATTTAATTTCCGACTCGAGTAAATAACATCATTGCAGTGTGCGCCGCCCGCAGCCTCCCAAAGCTCGTTCGCGTAAAAACCAGGTGATCTATGTCGTACAGAATGAACCGACGCATGACACGAAGGTATGCTTTTGGTGTTTTGTTGCGTTTGTATCTGGATAGTTTTTCACTGTTTAGCCATTTCTTTCCTGACTGCTTCTCTGAGCCGTCAGTCACCGCGTGGTCAATGCATCATGCACATATATTTGACAGCAGCAACTCGCCTCGTGCCCGTACTGCGACAAAATGTTCAACACGGCCGCTCAGCTGGATGCGCACTTTATGAATGAACATCTACCCGACACTGATGAAACTGGGGCCGA
>JASAMV010008036.1:0-24513 GCA_030248065.1 Rhynchonema sp. JSB1_4 | reverse complement strand
TGTGGCGAGTACAACTAATCCTTGGGGCGTCCAAGATATGTGCCAAGTAAGTCATTGGCTTTATTTTTTAATGCCCATACCCTACACGTTAAATGCTTAAAAAGCTAAAACAAATGACTAAAACAGGGCGACAGCGGTGGTCCACTGGTGTGTCGTGTGAAAGACGGTCGATTCCAAGTATTCGGTGTGGCTTCGCACAAAATGGGAAAACCGAAGCTCGGCATTGCATGGTGTGCACGAATTAATCATCCTGGCTGGTATACAAAAGTGACGCACTTTGACAAATGGATCAAGTCGAAATTATGAGTATGAGAGACAATCAGTATGATTATTCCGCCCCTTCATTTTATTTCATTGTTTACAACGACTATTCTTTGCGGAGGTGGATTTCGTTGCTCAGCTGTTCTTTTTAACCTAAATTCTTGCATGCAGATATTACGAAGTTACAACAGATTATTTGTGAGTGTCTCACTATGTCTCAGATTGCCCGCCACCCATGTGGTTCATAAGCTGTCATAATTCATAATATTCTGTCACTCTGAAAACTCGATCGGTTTGCAGGTTGAATGCAACGAACGTGATTGCTGGTCCAGCAATTCAGAATTTATGCCCAATGCATCCCCTGTAAAGCAACCTAAAGGTGGAATTATAGTTGTCCGCGCGGACAGCGCGAACAACTGCAAAATGTGAGGCCACACGCTGCAGCCAGGGTTGGATTCAAAAAAAGTAAAAAAATTTTTGTAAAAAAATTTTTTTTTTTTTAAAAAGTTGGGCACTTTTTTTATTTTAAAATTTTAAAAAGTAAGTCCACTTTTTTTATTGTTTTTCCCCTTTTTTTCGTTATTTTCTCACTTTTTAAGGTAAAAATGTATGTTTTCATGCGTTTTATTGCTCATCATTCTCAAAAAATCGCCTGCGGCGCTTATATTTCAGTTTAAAATGGCGTTGTAATGGGCTCATACAGTTCCCAGACATCCCAACAATCGCTGCACGTATAATATAGGACACCCCATACCGTATACTGTGCAGTTATTGAGCTATCGACGTAAGCTATCGACAGACTCCACTTTGCTCGCCTATTTGCAGTTGTGTGGATTTGTCATTTGTTGCTTTTGTCACACAACATGAGTGTGGTGTAACTCTTTATCTCTCTTCAAATTTATCCCCAAATTCACAAACAGAAGGTTGGTCTTCCCTTTGTCATATATGCCCACAGAGTTACCTTCGGGCGGGTTCTCAAAGTTATGACCAAATGGGCTAGATCGCAGGTGATCGACATAAACATGCAAGTCAGTGGAGAAGTTCTGTTTAGTGTCCCTCAAAACATACCTAAGTAACATGATTTCAGAAATTTCATTTTTCTAGAAACCAATTTTTGGGGGTCCGGAATAAAAAAAAAGTGATTTTAAAAAAAAAATTTTTAAAAGTTTTTTTTTTTAAAAAAAAGTTCGATAATAAAAAATTTTTTTAATCCAACCCTGGCTGCAGCCCCATTCTGTAATTGAGCAACGTTTCTGGAGTCTGTGTGTCACGTCTGATCTGCTGAGACAAAACAAGAGCACAAAACACATTTTAGTTGAGTAACATAGAAAAACTGAACAACAGGTAATTTGCTCGCGAACAGAGCCGCGAACACTTTGAGGCGGGAAGATGCTGCTGCCCGTGCGTGGTGTACAGCAGTAAACTGAGAATGGCATGTATGAGCTTCGAATAATTTTGTGCATCAATTAATCACTAGTTCTGAGCAAAATTTTAACATTGAAATTTTCCAAAAAAAGTTAAATTTTTTCAACTTCGTCAATTTTGTTCGCGGCGAACACTTTTTGTCCGCGACGAACACTTGAATTTTTGTGTACCGCGCTTATTAATTTTATTGTGTGATTGAGGGATAGTTCTGATTGTGTTTATTCCATTTCATGCGAATTTGAAACATTTCACACTCGCATACAGAAACAGAGCCCAACAACTACAACTTTTTTCTTAAATCATCGATTCCACAAAAATTGTTCGTGTGCGTGTTCAGGTCACAGAAACTGAAGTCCTCAAAAATAATGAACGAGCAATGAAAGTTCTTGTCGAGTGAGTGTCAGGAACGAGCAAACACAGGAGCGAAAATTGTACAGCGACCTGCCACATGCCAAAGAACTGACGACAGCGGTTATTTGACGCAGTGGCACTGTTGAACTTTCCTCCACTGTGATGCATGCCTGGGCTAAATGGCAAGCACAGCAAAAACGTACATTGCTTGGGCTCGTAGTCTCAATCAAACGGAGGAAATTTAAAATTGCAAAAATATTAACACAGTATTGATATGAAACCAAAGAAAATACACATAGGTACTAGTACAGTAGTTTTTTTGCCGGCTCAGGTAGTTGTTTGCAAACTTTGAGTGAGTGTCTTTCATTGTCGTTCGCCGGTGACGACAATGATGATGACAACTCGTCTGATCGTGTGCTTGCTGGTTGTTTCCTGCATCCTTGCGACTGGTGGGAATGCGATGCGGCGCTCGGTCACTCATCGACGTTCAGGTGCACACGTGCCGGTAAGTTATACGATTTGGTTTTCACAGACATTGCTGCTTGCTGGCAAACCAGAGTCACGAAGTGGACTGAACAATATCGGTGGCAGAAATCATATCGTTGCAGTTGAGTAACCGAACTGGGGCATCGAGTCGACGGCGTCCGGAATTGAGACCCGGTTGGAACATTTTTGCAGCGCGAAGGCAGTTTCTGAATTTCCAAATTTTCATATGTCCGTGGTATTCTGTCAATCGCATTACAGGACAGTGCAACACTGTTGACCTGCACCGGGTTGTTCAAACAAATTGCACGTCTTGGCTAACGTTTGACAAAGGAACTGTCTGTAGAACCGATTTCGGATGTCATTTCGTGTGTGTGTTTGAAGAGTGTTTTTTGTCAAGGAACAGATAGGCAACGAAAGGGCCAAAACGCAACGGCAAGCAACTTACAGGTGCACGGATGCCAGCACGAATAAATGGACGGTTTCCAGCTTTGATTGTGGACCCCAAGCAGGCACATGTGGCATACCGACATAAAGCCGTCGCGTCATGAAGCAAGGTTGGCTAAGTCCGGTTGCATAGCTTCCAGTGGCTGCTACATACCTACAGTATACCTATTCCGCGACTTTTCAGGCACGGAAGTTTAGGCCCGGCTTGACCCATTTATAGGCTTAGGCTCCAGCCGGGCCTGAACTGGCCGGGCCTGAATAGCCGGGGCTGAACCTGTGCTCCAGGACTGAACCATCGCACAACCGACCGACTTAGTTTTTTCTGAGTGAGTTGCCCACTAGATAATATGCCATGTTATGTTTGTAGAGGCTGTGACATAGGATTGTTATTGATATGTACATTTATGTTACCCGGTAACGGTGGGACTAAACAAAATATTGTTTGATACTGTTATCGTTCAGCCAACGCGCACTAAACATGATCAAAACCTGCAGTAAGTAACAGAATAAAGCTGCACACACCCACCAAACATAAAGAGGAGGTGGTAAAAATTAGACACCTTTATTTCATGTCACTGGTTCCCTTCCAGCTGCAGTCCTGAAAGTTCACATGTTTGTGGTCGTAATAATAACACTTGCTTTTTCATCATGCTGCATCATTTGTGCAGGAAATTAACATTTGCGCACGAAGATGTTGAGTGAGACCATGAAGAGCAAAATCGTTCTGATACATAGTTCACGCTCTTTTCTGTACTTACAACAAACAATTTGCAACAAATCATTGTCACGTTGTGACATCCAAACAGTGTTTATAACCTGGTTAAAGCCGTCAGTGCAAAATGAATAATTTCGAAAACGCACGAAATTCAATAGTTTTTATCTGGTATTGTTGCAACGGACAGGAAAAAGAGTCAAATGAAAAGTGCTATGACGAAATTGGCTCTGCAACTTCAATTAAATTGCCGCAGCACTTGCAACAGGTTTCAATTCAAACAAACGTCCCATTTACAAAGATCGAAAACTCTAAAAGGGTAACAATATTAGCGGGCGACGCAAAATTATTCACCGGAAATTGATTTGTAAAAGAAACGATATAAGATGCCGCAACTACCACATTTCCACCGCCCTTCTCTTAGCTTGCAGGCTCCCGTGTAGCTCTTTGCAAGCTTGAGTCGGTTTTTTCATTGTTCGTAAGGATTGCCATTATGCCAGCTCGACTGTTCGCGTGCGTGGTGATTGCTGTATGCATTCTTGTGACGGTGAACGCGGCGCGACGTTCTTCCTCTCGTCGACGCTCGGGTGCACGCGACACGGTGAGTTTGAGCACTATGTACGCAACGTGCTTGGTCACAACCAAAATAGACGCGTAAAAATTGCAGGTGTACGCCCGAAACAGTGTCTCAAGCAGACGGAGGTCTGAACTTAAAACAGGTGCGAGCATCTATTGTGTGCAGTCAGTGGTTTGAAATGAACAGTGGATTATCAAGCTCTTTACAGACCAATTCCAGTGCCACACTGGAGACCTCCACAAGATCCTGAACACCAATTGTACCACATCCTTGCATATCAAAGGCACTGTCTGCAGAACTGACTTTGGCTGCTATTTCGAGTTAGTTGAAACGTTGAAATGTGCTGTCTGTGTGAGAAGCAGTAGGTAATGCCTAGTTGAAACGAACAAAGAAGTAGGAAGAATGAGTTAGAAACAAAGAAAAACAAAATGCAGATGCACGGATCCCACCTCCAATACATGGACAGTTTCGAGCTGCGATTGCAAACCCCAGCCATTCACGTGTGGCAGACCGGCCATAGACCCTTATCGCAATGATTCAAGGTATGTTGGGTTTCGTGTGCTTGGCAGTTTATGAATGACATCACAGGTTACACAGTGACTTGGTGGCGGAGTTCGTTTGGGCTGAGTTTGATGACATGGTATCAAAATGTTTTTAGCATTATTATAGTTTGTACAGTCAACTTTGACAGTCTGCTGTGCAAGTGTAAACCGTTTGTTTGCAGTATTGTTTATTTAGGCTGGTTGCACAAGCGTTTTTAAATGACATGTATGAATTTCGTAACCGTTCATGGAGCCGCTTTGATTTCGTGCTGCGATCAGTTAGTGACTTCAAAATTTTTGGCACCGCCGTCAATGAATGTTCAATTTATCAACAACCTTGCGGCGAAACGTTAGGTAACTTTACAAATATTCCTTTAAAACGTTTTTGCAACCAGCTTAAATGAACCAGATTGCAAACAAACGCTTTACGCTTGCACAGCTAACCATCAAAATTGACCTTTCGTTTAGAAACGCGCGTCTGCTGCTTGCTCAGCGTGCAATGTTTCAAGCTTACACTGAGCTTACACTGAACTTTCGCACACCAAGGTTTTCAACGGGCCCTTACGCCCAACTGACCTTTACACCGTTTCGAAAATATCACCCAGTGTGTCAGTGAAGCAACCGTAGGCATTCGCACGTTTTATTTCGTTGAGATAAAAAAATCTCGCTCTGTACTCTTTTGACTGTAGCATATTAGTGCATTTTGACGCCAAAATCAAAATTGTACCAACTGTCCACCACCTTGACCCTGATTCTTGTGCACGGGCCGATTCAATGATTTTAGTATTTGGCCTATTCTTCGACCTCGAGCACCAAATACTTATGCTGGGCGGCGCGCTTTTGCCAAACGAAACGCCAACGAATCACGAAACATCGGCCGAATTGTCCGTGAGTTTCTCTTCAAAGTAGAAGAACAAAGAACTAAGAATTTGCATGTAAATTAAAGCGCCCACATCGTATACATAGGTATTGGTCGCACAATGACTAAATCAGAATTCATCTACCCTGATCTCCAGGTTCAACCTTAACCACTATGCTACTTGTATTTTTGACAAAACATTTTCAGCTAAACATAATCAAGCAGATCAACCACGTTGCCGCAGGTCTGAAACATTCTCTTTACTACATACCTTGTGTGCGTTCACGCAACGCAACGTCATTGCCCCGTCACTTTCCCTCTTCACGATTCAGGAAAAAAATTTGACCAATTCTTATATAGTCATTGTGCGACCAATACAAAGAAACACACCTTTCAGACGGCCTCGAAGCTGTTCCGCACAGTTGGCCGTGGCAAGCCTTTATCAATCTTCGAAGCGAATCCGAGGCCGACTACGAGCTGGACAGTTTTTGTGGAGGCTCGATTATCAACGAGAGGAAGATTTTGACAGCGGCCCATTGCGTTTGGCCGTCGAAGAAGGCGAGGGTGAGAGTTGGCGTTCACAGTCGATCCAAAGCCGAACATGGTGGCGTCAAGTGGTGGGACGTGGAACAAATCGTTTGGCACGAGAACTATATAGATGAAACCAACAGCGGGCACCAACCAAAAAATGACATCGCAGTTCTAACCCTTTCGGTGCGTACATTATGTGCTGCTGTGTTGTACTGTAATGTACTGTGATCTTTCTTAAAAGTATGGATGGAGTACCACCGTTCGTTAATTTCTTGCTGTCGATCAATCAGAGAACCTTTGCAGAAGATGAGCTAATGTTTTGCCACAAGGCGGAATCTACTGTATAGGCTAAGAACCATTGAAGTGTAGTCAACTTCACGCACACGTCCAACCCCTAGACTTCACGTTCGTCTCGAACTCTAAAGCAAATGTGGTCAGTTTTCTGAAACGCTGTCGCATCGCCCCAGATATGGGGCTTCGTGAACGCATAATACCGCCTCATATTGTTCTTATGTGTTTCTCTCAAGGAACCACTCATATGGAATGATCACGTGTCGCCCGCCTGCTTGGCAAAAGCACCGCTCGATCGTACTGTGCCTCAAGAGTGTTACGTGACTGGATGGGGACGGATATTTGAAGGTAATTTTTTTATTTTTCGTCTGATAATCATTCACAACGCTCCACACGCTCAAGAAAAACTTCACTCATTGGTTAATACGGCATGCTGTTTTATCAATCAGTCACTATGCACATGCACACACACACTACTGTAAAGACCAAATAGGTTCAGAACCGAACCACTGTCGATTTGCTCTGCGTTACACCGCGCCAACACGAGACCAATTTTGTAGATGACAAAAATGGTCAAATATTAAGACGCACCAGATTTTTTCCATATAAGGCACCCCAATAGAGCGCCCCCAGGGCTTTTTTCGGAAACGTTTCTGTAGAGCTTGGAGGCTATAATTCGGCCAAAGTGTTGTCCAAGACTCGGTTAAAAAAGCTTTAGTTTTTTTTCACAAAAGAGGCTCAAACAGGTCATTTTCGCACATTTTCACAGCAGAATCTGCTGTAAGGCCGAATTATGCGTGTTTTGAAAAATGCACACAAACCATTTTGATAACATTCAATAACATTATCGATGGTTTCCAGTGATGCTAACAAACCAACCCAAAACCCCGATGGCTCAATTCGGAAATGTTTGGATGAAATGTTTGAAACAAAAACGGTGATTTTCCACCTTTTCCCGAATAGACCTCCGGGGGCTTTATTTGGTGGACGTGACAAGTTGCAAACTGCAACATGGAGCATGACGATTTTTCTTTTCGTTTCGTTTTTAAAATACAGGCATCTACGAAAACGCGCTCGTGTCGGTGCATGCGTAGTGCAACTAACTACGTTCGTTTGTATGGTATTGCGTTTTCAGGTGGTGATTTTTCTGATGTCTTGCGACAAGCACACGTCAATGTGCTGCAGGACAAATACTGCGACCAGGACGTTACTCCAGATCAGTTCTGCGCTGGAAACATGATGGGTCACAAGTATCCCTGGGGAATTCAGGACGCGTGCAAAGTTGGTGTTTCTTCACATTTTGCCACTCACACACAAATTCGTTTGATGATCAAGAGACTGAGGCTAAGTTCAGTACGAGTGCGTTAACGCTTTTGAAGAACGACAGCGGTGGCCCACTTGTGTGTCACGTGGGTGACGGCCGATTCGAGGTGTTCGGCGTGGTTTCGTGGGGCATTGGTTGCGCGCAAATCGGCCATCCTGGCTGGTACGCAAACGTAACTCACTTCAGCGAATGGATTGACGAAAAGATCAAATTAAACTAGACTAACTTATTGTTGTTCCGTGACCATATATTGCAAACAATCCCCGATAGTTCCACTTGTCCACCATTTTGCGCCACAATGTAAATGCAAGCAGATGACGAGATAAAAATAGAAGCAGATCATGTACAATGACTTTGATTGGCTTTTTGCCTGCATCGAAGCAAAAACAATCAATCGGTCAGAACAATGAGGTGCTTAGCTCAAAGTTGAAATTGCACACTTCTAATCGCCTTTTAAGTTTTAGAAGTGTTTAGGCAGCAACGTGGGCATCATAAAAGTAAAATCACTTGGCACAAAGGCTCAAACATGTACCCAGGAAAAGTAATTTACAAGGAAGAAAATTCGGCCGAATTTATACCTGCGCATTCAGGCAAACTGCCTGATCAAAAAGCTGTCAAGGCGATGAAATGTTTCGCATGACTTTTGAAGCGCACTAACTATAGAATTTCGCTTTTATTCTTTATATTTCGAAGTTCAACGAAAAGGTCATGCGTGGCTGCAAAATGTTTCATCCTCTAGTTGTCACGCTTTCACAATATTCGTTGAAAATCAAATGTACAGAAAAGCGAAACTCTACAGTTCGTGAGTTACAAAAATCATGCGAAACATTCTGCTGCCTTGAGAACTTTTTGATCAAGCAGTATGCCTAAATACGCATTTAGAATTTCGACCTTTCCGCGCCGAATTTTGTTCCCAATGTCTTCAATTGCATCTCCTGGGCGCATGCTTGAGAGAATTTACAAAGTGATTTGACTTTTATGATGCCCACATTGCTGGTCTGAACACTTATAAAACTCAAATGGCGATTAGGAGTGTACAATTTCCCTCCAATGGTCACGCCCATTGCGCAACGCTCATTGTGCTGTACTTCAGGAAAAAAACGGTCAATGATAACTGATCAATCACGCACGACACAGAAACTTGCCGCAAAATGAAAATTCTGCAGAACATGACTTAAATTTTGACATTTATCATTCAAATGTAATTGGATGTTTTCGGTTGCACCCCTGTTCCAGTGTTCCATTGGGGATCGCTTCGGAAAATGTTCCAAACTTATTTTGGCATTTTTTTGCTCCAGTGCCAAGTTTCATGGCAAACATCTTCCCGGAAAAAGGAGCAGAACAAGCTTTTTTAATACAATAATTCGCAATCATTTTGCCATTTTTTTTCATGGAAACAAAATATTTGACAAGCTTTCATGAGAAAAAAGACAAGCCCTGCAATCATGAATCAACTATATTCTGAAAAGCGCGAAAATTCTACATCAGGCTCTAATCGGAAGAGGGTTTGAAAAAAGCCCGATTTCTGAATAAAAAATATTTTTCAAGATACGATTTGCCACCTGATAGAGCGCCAGGGGCTATAGTCGGAACACCCCAGCACATGAAAGTCGTTTCAAAGCTTTTTGTTCGAGGTCAAAGGAATGTTTGCAGCTTCGACGTGAAGCGATGGCTGCACGCTGGCTTTTCCACTTACCATATAGGTACATAAATATATAATACATGCAAGGTTTTTTTTTTTTTTTTTTTTTTTTTGTGGATTTTTTTTCTGTGTTTTATATGTTTTGGTGTTTTTTTACGGTCTGGATTATAAAACATCAGTAAAGTTACTGTACGAAAAGTATGCAAATTACCATACGACACACGCAAAAAAGGAGAGACTTAATCCCTCACTGAAGATCGCTAACCACGTCATAACGAACGTTCACACAACACAGTAACGCAAGGGAACATCTACCGAACTGCTCATTTAGCAGGTTGGCTGCCTGCACGCATAGTGCTTTCCGGACTGAATTCGAGTCCGTCCGTCTCTCTGTCCTTGCTTCGTGTCCCTCGTGTCGTTTCGCTGGTCTGCGTTCGCTCTTCCATTTGGATTTTTTGCTTTTTTTGTGGAATAAAAACATATAGGTCATTCAATTACAGACAGGAAATTCAATGTTGGAAGAGAAAGAGCACACGTACAGGGAGGCATATAAAATCACAAACTAGTGACGTTTTAGCCTTCCTAGCACTTTGCGTTGACTGCCACTTTGTGTTTGCAGGATTGAATCTGTGTCCGGATCAGATTACGGTAGGGTTCCCCGTAGTTTAGTTAGTATGACGACAACAGCTCGATTGTTTGTGAGTTTGGTGGTCGTCGCATGCGTTCCAATCAGCACAATTGCAGCGCGCCGATCCGGCTCTCGCCGACGCACGGTGGATCTGTCGGTATATACCGGAGATGTTCGATTAAGACCCCTGGGGCTTATTCGTGTGGTGTGTTTGAATTGGAATTTGAATAAAATATTCCGAGTAAACCTCCAATGTGTATGAGCATATGAAACATCAACCACAAATAAGGACTTACATGTATTCAGAAGGGTTCACCATTCAGAAGTCCGAAAAAGCCCCCAGTGGGGCTTACTGCGGGGTGAGGGGCTTAATCAAACTTCTCCGGTTGTTTTTCCTGAATAGGGTTCTTCGTGACATCAGGTGTTTTTCAAATTCACGATAGATATTCACGCTACGTGTATCTCCGCAGGTGGATAACAACAATGAAGATGCATGGAGTAATCGACTGCGACCGCGACACAGTGATGGTTTGAAATGAAACCTTTAAATATGACAAGGCCGGATCTGTGACCGGGAGTGGAATTTAATCTTTCGTTTTGCAGGTAACCAATGCAACACGACTCTTCTGCACAATGTTGTCAAAACAAATTGCACATCGCCCACCGTTGACTCAGGAACAATCTGCAAGTCTGATCCGGAGAATTGTTACTTCGGGTCAGTAAAACTATGACATTTTTTGCCTTTAGCCTGTGCAAGAACCAAGCAATTGTTATAAATTCCACATCTAGATGTATTTTCAACATTTGGACGCTCGGTTTCTGCGATGATGGTACACAGACACGAGAATGTGGAAAGCCAGCCATTCCTCCTCATCGTAGTGAACCAAGGTACGTTTTGCCAGTTGGAGCATGACACAGTTACATCAACTTGAGCACATTTGATCGCCTTTCAGTGTGTGGCCTGCGGTTCGACCTCGACGTCGTCCCCCACGAACTACTGCACGTCGCACTTCTGGCATCGCAGGACGAAACCGGTCACGAAAGAATGGTCGGATTGTCAGTAAGTTTTGATAACCCGGCTTCAAGCACGAAAAACAATCGAGTGATAATAAATACTGAACGCGCCTGAGTATTCTGGAACCCACCCTAATACGCCCTTCACAAACTTTCAGACGGTCGCGAAGCCGTCCCGCACAGTTGGCCGTGGCAAGTTCTTATTGAAATTAATCTGGATTCCGAGAGTTTCTGTGGTGGTACGATTCTCACGAAGAACAATATATTAACTGCGGCCCATTGTGTTAAGGATGATGTCAGGTACGTTACGCCAATTCAAACACGGCAAATCATTGCCGGAACGCTTCAGCGCTTCTTTTTCTTCTTTATAACCTTGATTCCTAAAATATTTGTTTGACAGCTGACTCTTGCTATAACAAACAAACTTTATTGTAGTGTTATAAACACAGGCAAGAGAGTAACTTGCTTAACCAAAATTATCCTGAGGTCTAAAGTAGAGTGGTATTACATAGAAGCCGAAGCTGATGGGGTCTTGTGGCGGGAGGTGGAAAAATTCGCATGGCACCCGGAGTACGATAATAGTACCGTCGAAAGCGATATCGCTGTAACATTGAGGGGGAATAATTACTTACAAAGGGGTAATAAGAACTTTTAGAATAAAGAGAAAAAAGACAGAGTCCAAAAAAGGCTTAAAAGTTGGCTATAAGCTAAAAAATTAAGCCCAACAGTAAGCCTAAGCAAAAGCCTAATAACGAAAATACGCCTATACTGTACATAAACCATTGGAATCGAAAAGACCAAACTCGGCTCTTTTGCCTCCACTAATATTGGTGAATTTTGAAAGTGTAAAGGTATGGTTAAAGGTGAAGCTGTCAAGCTATGTGATAACCTAGTAAACTTGAAACGTTCTACGTTAATAACGGGCAATGTTTCACGTTTACACCGAGCTACACCGACCGAGCTTTCGACCGAACTTTACACCGACCTTTACGCCCAACTGACCCTTACACCGTTTCGAAAAATCCACCCTTAAAAGCATGACTGGAGTGCCACCGTTGGTTAATTCCTTGCAGTCGATCAATCAGAGAAGCTTTGCAGCAGATGAGCTAATGTTTTGCCACAAGGCAGAATCTACTGTATAGGCTAAGAACCATTGAAGTGTAGTCAACTTCACGCACACGTCCAACCCCTAAACTTCACCTTCCTCTCGAACTCTAATGTATTCTAAACCATCAGATTGGGCTTGTGAAGCATAACCGCCTTTGTTTTATTTTCTCTAAGGACCACTATTTATCGTGTTGGAAAAGCACCGCTCATTACTTCTAAGAGTGTTACGTGACTGGATGGGGACGGATATTTGAAGGTATTTTTATTTTTCGTTGATAATTTCCGCTCCACACGCTAAGAAAACGGCAGTTGTGGTTAATTTACTATTGGTTCATACGATGTGTTTTTTAATCAGTCACTATGCAATCACACTACTTAAAGAATTTAACCAGCTTGCTTGGTTACCCCAAACGAGACATTTGTAATGACAAATGGACAAAATTTAATATATAGCTCCCCAATAGACTCAGGGCTTTTTTCGGAAATTTCTGTATAAGTAGCTTAATTGGGGAAATGTTGTCCAAACTGTTAAAAAGATAGTTTTCTTCAAAAAGGCGCATTTTCGACATTTTCAAGAGAATCTGCTGTTTTTTTTTTTTTTTTTAAAGTGCGGGACGGCTCGCGAGTGAAAGTTTGTGAAGGGCGATAGGGTGGGTCCAGAATACTCAGGCGCGCAGTATTTATTATCACTCGATTGTTTTTCGTGCTTAAGCCGGGTTACAAAACTTACTACAATCCGACCATCTTTCGAGGTTTCGCCTCGACAGAAGTCGACGTAGAGTGTGGGGGACCGCGAGGACGAGCACACACTAAAGGCGAAAATGTGCAAGTATAACTGTGTGCTCAACTGGAAAACGACCTTGGTCTACGAAGGAGGAGCTGGCTCCACATCTCGTGTGAATCATCGCAGAAACGAGCGCCAAATGTTGAAAATACATCTAGATGTGGAATTTATAACAATTGCTTGGTTCTTAAGGTAAAGGAAAACAATGCATAGTGACTACCCGAAGTAACAATCTCCGGGAGACTTGCAATTGTCCTGAGAGGGATGAATTTGTTTTACAACATTGTAAAGAGCCGTGTTGCATTGGTTACCTGCAAAACGAAAGATTAAATCCACTCCCGGTCCAGATCGGCCTTGTCATATTAAAGGTTTCATTTCAAACCATCACTGGCGGAGGTCTCCATTCTCATTTTGTTATCCACTGCGGAGAACACGAGCGTGAATATCTACGTGATGAAAAACACCTATGGAAGAACCCTATTCAGGAAAAACAACCGGAGAAGGATAACCCTCACCCCGCAGAAGCCACTGGGGCTTCGGCTCTAATGTAACCCTTCTAATACATAAGCCTATTTGTGGTTATTTTCATATGCTCATACACATTGGAGGTTTACCGGAATTTTATTCAAATTCCAATTCAAACACAACACACGAATAAGCCAGGGGCTAATCGAACATCTCCGGTATATACCGACATCACCGTGGGGGAGCGACGCGCGCTGAATGTGCTATTGGAACGCATCACGACACAAACTCAAACAATCGAGCTGTTGTCGTATACTAACTAAACTACGGGGAACCTACCGTAACTATCCGGAACAGACAATCCTGCAAACACAAAGTAGCAGTCAACGCAAAGTGCTAGGAAGGCTAAAACGTCACTAGTTTGTGATTTTATATGCCTCCCTGTACGTGTGCTCTTTCTCCTCCAACATTGAATTTCCTGTCTGTAATTGAATGACCTATCGTATGTTTTCGTTCTTTTCGTTGACTGATGTTTTCCTGACCGTTTTATAAATGTACATATGTAGGGAAAAAGAGGTGCATCGCTTACGTGAAACTAAACATCCTTTGACCTCGAAAAAAAGCTGAAAGACTCATGTCTGGGGTCCGACTAACCCTGGCGCTCTATCAGGTGGCAAATCGTATCTGAAAAATTTTTTATTCAGAAATCGGCTTTTTTAAACCTCTTCCGATAGAGCTGATGAGAATTCGCGCTTTCAGAAATAGTTGATCATGAAGGGCGTCTTTCTCATAAAGTGAATATTTTGTTTCATGAAAAAAAATGGAAAATGTGCGAATTATTGTATTAAAAAAGCTTGTCTGCTTTCGGGAGATGTGCATGAAATTGGAGAAAATCAAAATTGAAATTCGAAGGACCCAGTGGAAACTGAAGGGGTGCAACCGAAAACATCCAATTACATTTGAATGATAAATGTCAAAATTTAAGTCGTGTTCTGCAGAATTTTCATTTTGCGGCAAGTTTCTGTGTCGTGCGTGACTGATCAATTATCATTGACCGTTTTTCCTGAAGTACAGCACAATGAGCGTTGCGCAATGGGCGTGACCATTGAGGGGAAATTGTACACTCCTAATCGCCATTTGAGTTTTATAAGTGTTCAGACCAGCAATGTGGGCATCATAAAAGTCAAATCACTTTGTAAATTCTCTCAAGCATGCGCCCAGGAGATGCAATTCAAGACATTGGGAACAAAATTCGGGCCGGTCGAAATTCTAAATGCGTATTTAGGCATACTGCTTGATCAAAAAACTCTCAAGGCAGCAGAATGTTTCGCATGATTTTTGTAACTCACGAACTGTAGAGTTTATCTTTTCTGTACATTTGATTTTCAACGAATATTGTGAAAGCGTGACAACTAGAGGATGAAACATTTTGCAGCCACGCATGACCTTTTCGTTGAACTTCGAAATATAAAGAATAAAAGCGAAATTCTATAGTTATTGAGCTTCAAAAGTCATGCGAAACATTTCATCGCATTGACAGCTTTTTGATCAGGCAGTTTGCCTGAATGCGCAGGTATAAATTCAGCAGAATTTTCTTCCTTGTAAATTGCTTTTCCTGGGTACATGTTTGAGCCTTTGTGCCAAGTGATTTGACTTTTATGATGCCCACATTGTTGTCTAAACACTTCTAAAACTTAAAAGGCGATTAGAAGTGTGCAATTTCCCATTTGAGCTAAGCACCTCATTGTTCTGACCGATTGATTGGTTTTTTGCTTCGATGCAGGCAAAAAGCCAATCAAAGTCATTGTACATGATCTGCTTCCATTTTTATCTCGTCATCTGCTTGCATTTACATTGTGGCACAAAATGGTGGACAAGTGGAACTACCGGCGATTCTTGCAATATATGGTCACGGAACAACAATAAGTTAGCCTAGTTCAATTTGATCTTTTCGTCAATCCATTCGTTGAAGTGAGTTACGTTTGCGTACCAGCCAGGATGGCCAATTCGCGCGCAACCAATGCCCCACGAAACCACGCCGAACACCTCGAATCGGCCGTCACCCACGTGACACACAAGTGGGCCACCGCTGTCGTTCTTCAAAAGCGTTAACGCACTCGTACTGAACTTAGCCTCAGTCTCTTGATCACCAAACGAATTTGTGTGTGAGTGGCAAAATGTGAAGAAACACCAACCTTGCACGCGTCCTGAATTCCCCAGGGATACTTGTGACCCATCATGTTTCCAGCGCAGAACTGATCTGGAGTAACGTCCTGGTCGCAGTATTTGTCCTGCAGCACATTGACGTGTGCTTGTCGCAAGACATCAGAAAAATCACCACCTGAAAACGCAATACCATACAAACGAACGTAGTTAGTTGCACTACGCATGCACTGACACGAGCGCGAGTTCGGAGATGCCTGTATTTTAAAAACGAAACGAAAAGAAAAATCGTCATGCTCCACGTTGTAGTTTGCAACTTGTCACGTCCACCAAATAAAGCCCCCGGAGGTCTATTCGGGAAAAGGTGGGAAATCACCGTTTTTGTTTCAAACATTTCATTCAAACATTTCCGAATTGAGCCATCGGGTTTTTGGGTTGGTTTGTTAGCATCACTGGAAAGCATCGCTTATCTCATTGAATGTTATCTATCACAATGGTTTGTGTGCATTTTTTAAAACACGCATAATTCGGCCTTACAGCAGATTCTGCTGTGAAAATGTGCGAAAATGCGCCTCTTTTGTGAAGAAAACTAATGCTTTTTTAACCGAGTCTTGGACAACATTTTGCCCCAATTAGAGCCTCCTAGTTTTATACAGAAATGTTTCCGAAAAAAGCCCTGGGAGGGCTCTATTGGGGGAGCCTCATATGGCATGTCTAAATGTTTGACCATTTTTGTCATCTACAAAATTGGTCTCGTTTTGGCGCGGTGTAACCCAGAGCAAATCGACAGTGGCTCGGTTCTGAACCTATTTGGTCTTTACAGTAGTGTGTGTGCATGTGCATAGTGACTGATTGAAAAAACAGCATGCCGTATGAACCAATGAGTGAAATTTGACAATAACACCCAAAACAAACTGGCCGTTTTGCTTGAGCGTGTGGAGCGTTGTGAATGATTATCAGACGAAAAATAAAAAAATTACCTTCAAATATCCGTCCCCATCCAGTCACGTAACACTCTTGAGGCACAGTACGATCGAGCGGTGCTTTTGCCAAGCAGGCGGGCGACACGTGATCATTCCATATGAGTGGTTCCTTGAGAGAAACACACAAGAACAAAGAAGTTAACTGCACTTCAATGGTTCTTAGCCTATACAGTAGATTCCGCCTTGTGGCAAAACATTAGCTCATCTTCTGCAAAGGTTCTCTGATTGATCGACCGCAAGAAATTAAAGAACGGTGGTACTCCATCCATGCTTTTAAGAAAGATCACAGGACATTACAGTACAACATAGCAGCACATAATGTACGCACCGAAAGGGTTAGAACTGCGATGTCATTTAATGGTTGGTGCCCGCTGTTGGTTTCATCTATATAGTTCTGGTGCCAAACGATTTGTTCCACGTCCCACCACTTGACGCCACCATGTTCGGCTTTGGATCGACTGTGAACGCCAACTCTCACCCTCGCCTTCTTCGACGGCCAAACGCAATGGGCCGCTGTCAAAATCTTCCTCTCGTTGATAATCGAGCCTCCACAAAAACTGTCCAGCTCGTAGTCGGCCTCGGATTCGTTTCGAAGATTGATAAAGACTTGCCACGGCCAACTGTGCGGAACAGCTTCGAGGCCGTCTGAAAGGTGTGTTTCTTTGAACCTATGTATACGATGTGGGCGCTTTAATTTACATGCGAATTCTTAGTTCTTTGTTCTTCTACTTTGAAGAGAAACTCACGGACAATTCGGCCGATGTTTCGTGATTCGTTGGCGTTTCGTTTGGCAAAAGCGCGCCGCCCAGCATAAGTATTTCGTGCTCGAGGTCGAAGAATAGGCCAAATACTAAAATCATTGAATCGGCCCGCGCACTAGAATCAGGGTCAAGGTGGTGGACAGTTGGTACAATTTTGATTTTGGCGTCAAAATGCACCAATATGCTGCTGTCAAAAAAGTACAGAGCGAGATTTTTTAATCTCAACGAAATAAAACGTGGGAATGCCTACGGTTGCTTCACTGACACACTGGGTGATATTTTCGAAACGGTGTAAAGGTTAGTTGGGTGTAAAGGTCGGTGGAACGCTCGGTGTGAGAAAGTTCAGTGTAAGCTCGGCGTAAGCATGAGACATTGCACGCAGACGCGCGTTTCTAAACGAAAGGTCAACTTTGATGGTTTGCTGTACAAGCGTAAAGCGCTTGTTCGCAGTCTGGTTCATTTAAGCTGGCTGCACAAACGTTATAAAGGAATATTTGTAAATTACCTTACGTTTCGCCGCAAGGCTGTTGAGAAATTGAACATTCATTGACGGCGGTGCCAAAAATTTTGACGTCACTAACTGATCGCAGCACGAAATCAAAACGGCTCCATGAAAAGTTACGAAATTCATACATATCGTTTAAAAACGCTTGTGCAACCAGCCTAAATAAACAATATTGCAAACAAACGGTTTACACTTGCACAGCAGACTGTCAAAGTTGACCTTTCGTTCAGAAACGCGCGTCTGCTGCTTGCTCAGTGTGCAATGTTTCAAGCTTACGCCGAGCTTACACTGAACTTTCTCACACCGAGCGTTCCACCGACCTTTACACCCAACTGACCTTTACACCGTTTCGGAAATATCACCCACTGTAATAATGCTAAAAACATTTTGATACCATGTCATCAAACTCAGCCCAAACGAACTCCACCAGCAAGTCACTGTGTAACCTGTGACGTCATTCATAAGCTGCCAAGCACACGAAACCCAACACACCTTGAATCATTGCGATAAGGGTCTATGGCCGGTCTGCCACACGTGAATATCTGGGGTTTGCAATCGCAGCTCGAAACTGTCCATGTATTGGAGGTGGGATCCGTGCATCTGCATTTTGTTTTTCCTTTGTTTCTAACTCATTCTTTCCTACTTCTTTGTTCGTTCCAACTAGGCATTACCTACTGCTTCTCACACAGACAGCACATTTCAACGTTTCAACTAACTCGAAATGGCAGCCAAAGTCAGTTCTGCAGACAGTGCCTTTGATATGCAAGGATGTGGTACAATTGGTGTTCAGGATCTTGTGGAGGTCTCCAGCGTGGCACTGGAATTGGTCTGTAAAGAGCTTGATGCATCCACTGTTCATTTCAAACCACTCACTGCACACAATAGATGCTCGCACCTGTTTTAAGTTCAGACCGCCGTCTGCTTGAGACACTGTTTCGGGCGTACACCTGCAATTTTTACGCGTCTATTTTGGTTGTGACCAAGCACGTTGCGTACATAATGCTCAAACTCACCGTGTCGCGTGCACCCGAGCGTCGACGAGAGGAAGAACGTCGCGCCGCGTTCACCGTCACAAGAATGCATACAGCAATCACCACGCACGCGAAGAGTCGAGCTGGCATAATGGCAATCCTTACGAACAATGAAAAAACCGACTCAAGCTTCCAAAGAGCTACACGGAAGCCTGCCAGCTAAGAGAAGGGCGGTGGAAATGTGGTAGTTGCGGCATCTTATATCGTTTCCTTTACAAATCAATTTCCGGTGAATAATTTTGCGTCGCCCGCTAATATTGTTACCCTTTTAGAGTTTTCGATCTTTGTAAATGGGACGTCTGTTTGAATTGAAACCTGTTGCAAGTGCTGCGGCAATTTAATTGAAGTTGCAGAGCCAATTTCGTCATAGCACTTTTCATTTGACTTGGTTTCCTGTCGTTGCAACAATACCAAATAAAAACTATTGAATTTCGTGCGTTTTCGAAATTATTCATTTTGCTCTGGCGGCTTTCACCAAGTTATGAACACTGTTTGGATGTCACAACTTGATGATTTGTTGCAAATTGTTTGTTGTAAGTACAGAAAAGAGCGTGAACTATGTATTAGAACGATTTTGCTCATCATGGTCTCACTCAACTGCTTCATGCGCAGTTGTTAATTTCCTGCACAACTGATGCAGCATGAAGAAAAAGCAAGTGTTATTATTACGACCACAAACATGTGAACTTTCAGGACTGCAGCTGGAAGGGAACCAGTGACATGAAATAAAGGTGTCTAATTTTTACCACCTCCTCTTTATCTTTGGTGGGTGTGCGCAGCTTTATTCTGTTACATTGTACTTACTGCAGGTTTTGATCATGTTTAGCGCGCGTTGGCTGAACGACAACAGTATCAAACAATGTTTTGTTTGGTCCCACCGTTACCGGGTAACATAAATGTACATATCAATAACAATCCTATGTCACAGCCTCTACAAACATAACATGGCATATTATCTAATGGGCAACTCACTCAGAAAAAAACCAAGTCGGTCGGTTGTGCGATGGTTCAGTCCCAAAGCACAGGTTCAGCCCCGGCCATTCAGGCCCCGCCAGTTCAGGCCCAGCTAGAGCCTAAGCCTGTAAATGGGTCAAGCCGGGCCTAAACTTCCGTGCCTGAAAAGTCGCGGAATAGGTGTACTGTAGGTATGTAGCAGCCACTGGAAGCTATGCAACCGGACTAAACCAACCTTGCTTCATCACGCGACGGCTTTATGGTCGGTATGCCACATGTGCCTGCTTGGGGTCTGCCTGTGCCTGCAAAAATGTTCCAACCGGCTCTCAATTCCGGACGCCGTCGGCTCGATGCCCCAGTTCGGTGTTACTCAACTGCAACGATATGATTTCTGCCACCGATATTGTTCAATCCACTTCGTGACTCTGCTTTGCCAGCAAGCAGCAATCTCTGTGAAAACCAAATTGTATAACCTACCGGCACGTGTGCACCTGAACGTCGATGAGTGGCCGATCGCCGCATCGCATTCCCGCCACTCGCAAGGATGCATGAAACAACCAGCAAGCACACGAGCCGATGAGTTATCATCATCATTGTCGTCACCGGCGAACGACAATAAACGACGGGCACTCAAAGTTTGCAAACAACTACTGTAACAGAGTCTGTACTGGCATGTGTATTTTCTTTGGTTTCATATCAATATTGTATTAATATTTTGACAGTTTTCAATTTGCTCCGTATGATTGAGACTACGAGGCCAATCAACGTAAGTTTTTGCTGTGCTTGCCATTTAGCCCAGGCATGCATCACAGTGGAGGAAAGTTCAACAGTGCCACTGCGTCAATTAACCGTTGTCGTCGGGTCTTTGGCTTTTCAACAGAAACAGCAGGTCGCTGTACAATTTCCGCTCCTGTGTTTGCTCGTTCCTGACACTCACTCGACAAGAACTTTCATTGCTCGTTCATTATTTTTTGAGGACTTCAGTTTCGGTGACCTGAACACGCACACGAACAATTTTTGTGGAATCGATGATTTAAGAAAAAGTTGTAGTTGTTGGGCTCTGTTTCTGTATGCGAGTGTGAAATGTTTCAAATTCGCATGAAATGGAATAAACACAATCAGAACTATCCCTCAATCACACAATAAAATTAATAAGCGCGGTACACAAAAATTCAAGTGTTCGTCGCGGACAAAAAGTGTTCGCCGCGAACAAAATGGACGAAGTTGAAAAAATTTAACTTTTTTTGGAAAATTTCAATGTTAAAATTTTGCTCAGAACTAGTGATTAATTGATGCACAAAATTATTCGAAGCTCATACATGCCATTCTCAGTTTACTGCTGTACACCACGCACGGGCAGCAGCATCTTCCCGCCTCAAAGTGTTCGCGGCTCCGTTCGCGAGCAAATTACCTGTTGTTCAGTTTTTCTATGTTACTCAACTAAAATGTGTTTTGTGCTCTTGTTTTGTCTCAGCAGATCAGACGTAACACACGGACTCCAGAAACGTTGCTCAATGGGGCTGCAGCCAGGGTTGGATTAAAAAATTTTTTTATTATCGAATTTTTTTTTAAAAAAAAGAAATTTTTAAAATTTATTTTTTAAAAATCACTTTTTTTTATTCCGGACCCCCAAAAATTGGTTTCTAGAAAAATGAAATTTCTGAAATCATGTTACTTAGGTATGTTTTGAGGGACACTAAACAGAACTTCTCCACTGACTTGCATGTTTATGTCGATCACCTGCGATCTAGCCCATTTGGTCACAACTTTGAGAACCCGCCCGAAGGTAACTCTGTGGGCATATATGACAAAGGGAAGACCAACCTTCTGTTTGTGAATTTGGGGATAAATTTGAAGAGAGATAAACAGTTACACCACACTCATGTTGTGTGACAAAAGCAACAAATGACAAATCCACACAACCGCAAATAGGCGAGCAAAGTGGAGTCTGTCGATAGCTTAAGTCGATAGCTCAATAACTGCACAGTATACGGTATGGGGTGTCCTATATTATACGTGCAGCGATTGTTGGGATGTCTGGGAACTGTATGAGTCCATTACAACGCCATTTTAAACTGAAATATAAGCGCCGCAGGCAATTTTTTGAGAATGATGAGCAATAAAACGCATGAAAACATACATTTTACCTTAAAAAAGTGAGAAAATAACAAAAAAAAGGGGAAAAACAATAAAAAAAGTGGACTTACTTTTTAAAATTTTAAAATAAAAAAAGTGGACAACTTTTTTTGCTTTTTTTACAAAAACTTTGAACAAAAATTTTTTTACTTTTTTTGAATCCAACCCTGGCTGCAGCGTGTGACCTCACATTTTGCAGTTGTTCGCGCTGTCCGCGCGGACAACTATAATTCCACCTTTAGGTTGCTTTACAGGGGATGCATTGGGCATAAATTCTGAATTGCTGGACCAGCAATCACGTTCGTTGCATTCAACCTGCAAACCGATCGAGTTTTCAGAGTGACAGAATATTATGAATTATGACAGCTTATGAACCACATGGGTGGCGGGCAATCTGAGACATAGTGAGACACTCACAAATAATCTGTTGTAACTTCGTAATATCTGCATGCAAGAATTTAGGTTAAAAAGAACAGCTGAGCAACGAAATCCACCTCCGCAAAGAATAGTCGTTGTAAACAATGAAATAAAATGAAGGGGCGGAATAATCATACTGATTGTCTCTCATACTCATAATTTCGACTTGATCCATTTGTCAAAGTGCGTCACTTTTGTATACCAGCCAGGATGATTAATTCGTGCACACCATGCAATGCCGAGCTTCGGTTCCCCCATTTTGTGCGAAGCCACACCGAATACTTGGAATCGACCGTCTTTCACACGACACACCAGTGGACCACCGCTGTCGCCCTGTTTTAGTCATTTGTTTTAGCTTTTTAAGCATTTAACGTGTAGGGTATGGGCATTAAAAATAAAGCCAATGACTTACTTGGCACATATCTTGGACGCCCCAAGGATTAGTTGTACTCGCCACATTTCCGGCACAAAAGAAATCAGGAGTTGCGTCCATGTCGCAGTATTTATCTTCGAGCACATTCACAGTTGCTTGCCGCAAAACATCGGACAGTGACCCATCTATGAATTCATATAACTTTAGTTTCGGTTTTTAACCTAAGAACATTAATGAATGCGGATGGCTCATTGTGCAAAAATCTTCTTGTTCTCACTTGGATTGGCGGTGCGAATGCATGCGACTACCACCTACTCCAAAAAAAGCGTTGCCGGAAAATATTTTTCGGCACACATTGCCGCTACCGCCGGAACACTACTGGCACAGCAATGCTGATGTGCCAATTCGTAGTACTAATTAAGCGTTCAAGCAATCTTACAGAATTCGTCATCCTACTTTCTTTGGTCATTCCCCATCCAGTCACGTAACATTCGTGTGGCTCAGAGCGATTCAGCGGTGTTTCAGCCAAACAGGCAGGCGATACGTGGGCACTCCACTCTAGCGGCTCCTGTGAATTCGAATTGTTGCAGCACCCCAATACCATGCAATCAGTTAGCAAAGATGTTTCCTGCCTTCAAAGTCAGCACAGCGATATCGTTTTTAAATGGGTCTATACTGTAGTTCTGGTGAATCGCCGAATTGAAGTGCACGTCCATAAACTCGACCTTTTTGGAATCGGCCAGAGTTCTATTGTGAGTGCCAACCCTCACTTTCACATCGCTGTAAGCGAATATTTTTCTGTATTGTGCTGCGTAAATGCTTCACAACAGCTTAAACCGTCATGTTAAACGGCACAACAATGGTACTAATGCTGTCGCTTTAAATTTTTACACGCATTTACTTACATGGGATTGTTATCAATGCAGTGAGCGGCAGTGAGGATTTTCTTCTCGTTGATTATTATGCCTCCGCAATAGGACGGACGGATGTGGGTTTGATTAACTTTATAAAATGAACGAACTTCCACTTGCCACGGCCAGCTGTGAGGTTTCACCTCAATGCCATCTGAAATGTGTAAATGCCATTCTCGCTATTGAAAAAGTCTTAAGTCTCAGCGCATCCGCACCGACTCTACAAAACTCGATTGCTGAAACTCATCGAATTTTCCGCAAACAATCGTACAAGCTGATCAACTAACTGACAATGCGACCAGTCTTTCGTTGTCCATCTATGCTCGTTGCGACTGAGCTGCGACGGCGAACATTTCGACGCATGGGCCTTACAGGCCGCACGATAGGCCATATGCTGACAAACAGAACTGTGGATACGACGAAGTCCTTGCACCAACAGCAATGTGTGATCGAAAATCAAACCTTGGCGGGACAGTGAATGGTTGCACGACCGGCAAGCCACATTCACCCCCAATCGGGCCACAATCGCAGCGACTTAGCACCCATTGGTTTGCACTCTTACATCTAGAAACTCGATTGTTTTTTTGTCGGGCGTACGTTCTTTGCATGGATAAAGCAGCCCGACCAACACTATGTACCAACACTCACATGAAGTAACAGTTTGCAATCGTGCTCTTGCACACGTGTCCAACTGGAGCTGTGGTCGATGTGCAATTTGTTTGTGCGATCTTGTTCAGCTCAATCGGGATGCACTGCGGATCTACAAAGTCGCTGATACGGTCTTGTGCGTATGACTCTACAAATCTGACTGAAACAGGTCGCACCATCTCTTTGTC